>JBBBDQ010000131.1:1615000-1635000 GCA_037127315.1 Ascarosepion bandense | reverse complement strand
GAAGCTAGATGATTTCCTATAACGATTTAAAGAATAAAAACCACAGATGCGAAACAACCTCACACCGAAGGCGGAAAAGCGCAAAGAACGATAATTAAAATTTGACCGTTGGACTGAAACACGCCCCCACCCCGGTGGTAATGGGAGGCACTTACACAGGAGAGACGAGGTTGATTAGATGACAAAAAAAATCCTTTATTGGTCATTTAAAAATGCTAAGTGTACCCAAAGTGTGTCGCAACCACTCCGAGATTCAATATGAGTAGATGAATAGATGACTTCAAAGACAGTTGAGAAAATACATTTCGAGCGATTTAACACGAGAGACGTGTTTTGCCGTAACTGCCTACCTTAGAAGAAACTTCGATTTTAGCCTAGTGCCAGACAAACCAACTTAGATAGTCTTACATTTTGTAGAAGACGTGTGTTGGAATTATAGTTGTCGGCTTGCAAGAGTGATAAACTCTAACCAAATACTGCACTGAACAGAACATATGTATATAAATTGCTAGTTGTCAACTTCTCTAAGATTTCTTTTTTTTATTGTGGTTCCTTGACTGGATCATAGATGCAGCTGATTTTCGGCGATTTTTAACCCAAACAGGCTTTGTGCTCAATCAAGCCCATCGTGGACAAAAACTGGTTTGGAACGTAGTGATCGACTATCGATCGGCCGCGAGATTTTGGGCGTCGACACGAAGGACCGGCGGTAGGGGTTCACTTAGCTACTGCACTTGAAGAACCTGTTTTGTTTTCCTGTAAAATCGTTTTAAAATAAATATTTTAGAAATTTCAACGGACATCAGTACTGGCTGCACGGTCAAAGAATGCAGAATGTTTCCTTTTTAAGGAAACGGCTAATATTATCATTATTATTATTTTATTGTTGCTTTTTAAACATCTTATTATAGTCGCATTTATTGTAAAACTTTTAATCGATACACTCTTCATCCTTTTTCTTCTATGTCATTTAAGGTCATCAGCGATTAGGGTTCTCCACAAACTCTTATCATTTGTAGCTCTTAGTAAATTTTGTTTTTGTTTTTACTTTCGCTCCTAATCCCTGTTCTGCCAATCATTTACAAACACTCGTTAGACAGGTTATACGCTACTTTCCTCCGCCCTTCGTGGCTTCAATACGTTCTATGAATGTCAGATTTTCTAAACCTCCTTCCTTCATTATATGCCTGAAAATTTTCAACTGTCTCTTTCTGATGTGCGACATATATCGTTTTTGTTTTCATTTCCTCTAAAACATCGTCGTTGCTCACATATTCAGTCCATGGTATTCTCAGCATCTTTCTGTAGAACAACATTTCTGTTGCCTCAAGTCTGTTCTTTATCTGTGAACACTCTTCAGTTTTTAAATTATTTTATTATTAGTTTTAATCAGTTTCATTATTGCTACTTTTTATCATAGCACTCTGAACCGATTCATTCTTTATTATTGCTAAAATTTCATTAAAACTTCATCGTTATTTCATTACACCATATTATTGCTTTTTGTTCCAACAACCCAGTTCGTATCATTCTCCGGGAATGAAAATTATTTTCAAATAATTCCCCGTACATCCGGATCAAAACAGTGGATAAACTGTCCAATGTTCATGCTTATGTCTTTTTTTTTTTTTGACTACTTTCAATCATGTCGGTCATTACCAAGAACTAAATATTGTTAGTACCGTAAAAGTTTTCTTAGCTATAACTTGGTAGATTATATTTTGGAACATAATGTTACTTATGCGATAATAATAATAATAATAATAATAATATATTTAGTGTATCGAGGCAGCAGATAATTTTCTAAACATATACTGTTAAATATAAGAGACAATGGATGTCTATTATGTTTAATCATGACCCGTTCTAAACATCGTATTTTGGATTTAGTTTCAATTGAAAATAAAGACAAAATTCTCCAACATTGGGATAATTTTTTATTAAGTTGGTTCTAAGCTTTCGGCTCACATGAGCCATCTTCAGAGAGGTTACAAGGACGTTAAGACAAAAACATCCAACATTAGCGACGATTTTATCTTGTAGTTGACAGAAAACTCCGCTAAGCAACGGCAACAGTTACCAAAAATAGCAAACACATTTCGCAAATTTGTAATGCGGTTCTATGACGTCATACCGCGTGAGATTTTAATATATTGTTGACTAATATCAGACAGATTTTAGTCAACAATACAATAATCCTCACTCATACACACAGTAAAAAGAACCTTCATATATTGGAGGCCATCTACATTAAATCCAAACGACCTACACTTAATAAAATCACGTTTAAATCGGGTCATAACACATTACATTGCATTTGAATATAGGGTTCTGTTGTCATTTCGCGCTATCACGCGGTGTGACGTCATAGAACCACATTACAAATTTGCTAACTGCGTTTGCTATTTTTGGTAACTGTTTCCGTTGCTTAGCGGAGTTTTATGTCAACACAAGATAAAATCGTCGCTGATGGTGGATGTTTTTGTCTTAACGTCCTTGTAACCTCTCTGAAGACGGCTCATGTGAGCCGAAAGCTTAGAACCAATTTGATAAAAAAATTATTCAAATGTTGGAGAATTTTTGTCTTTATTTTCAATTGAAATTAAAGCCAAAATACGATGTTTAGAACGGCTCATGATTAAACATAATATGCATTCATTGTCTCTTATATTTAACAGTATATGTTTAGAAAAAAAAATATATATATATAATTAATTATTATTTTAAAACATGCACAAACTACAAACTACTACAAAACTGTACGTTTTGTTTCGACATTGAAAGAACAATGTCTCATCAGATAGTTAATAATAATGGTAATAAACGTTTTATTGAAAAAAATTATTTCCTTTTCTTGATATCTCATCTTATTTTCTGATTTTCTCTTCCTTCTTTCATTCCCCCATCTTTTTTGATATCTTTTTACCTCGTCAAAAAAAAAAAAAAAAATTTCAAAAAGTAAAGGGAAGTGGTGAGTTTTTAATTTCTTTTTTCAATAAAACGTTTGTTATCATCATTATTAACTACTTGTTGAGACATTGTAACGTTCCCAGAAAAAGCTATGGGTGACAGCCAACTGATCCAGACATACTGTCGCTTCATAGCCCCCTCACTAAGGCTAAAGACGTTTTTGTATTTTCTTAATGAATATACTGATATTTTTCTATTGAATATTTTTTTAACGATAATAAAAACAAAAACTAGTTATCCTTAGAATCAGAAAATGTTTCAATAACTGTGTACTAGTGAGACTCTCTTTTGCTGACACTTAATAGTACTCAGTTATCAATAGCATATGCACAATTTCAAACTTGACATTTTTAAATAAAAACAAAATACAGATAATAGAAGTCAGGGATCAATTTGACACTATAGTTATATTATGAAAATGACCCTCAATTACGTAAAAAATCAATATTTATCGATTCTGACAAATATCATGGTTTTTTTTTTGGGGGGGGTTGTTATTTTTGCTTTTTTATGCGTATTTATCCAATAGCGAAATTTAAATTTGAAAATTCGAACATTATAATTAATTCAAGGGAATTAAATTAAATTGTAATTACTTAACTGCATTTTTACCAAATAATCTCACGAAATCAAACTTGTTTCTCCTTACAATAAATCAAATTAATCATAGTAAATTGTTTTCGTTTTTTGAATTTGATAATGTATTCCATGTATTCAATTTTACTGTCATTTTTCTATAAAAGCTACTATCAACCACCAGTCATTTTTTATTAAAAAAATTATTGTTAGTAAGTTTAATATAAAAATGTATTGTTGGTAATTTTGCTATAAAAAAATATTGTTGAATTACCAACAATACATTTTTTTTGTATCAATGTATTGCTGGTACTTTTTCTAAAAATTATTTTATACTTTCCTGGTGTTTTGATTTTTGTCTGTGGCGTATCATATTTGTCCATAGCTGGGATCCTAGCAGGTATTACCACCCCGGCTCAGGGTAAACCTGGGAACAACAACAATTAAGTGGTGGTTCCATGCTCTTCAAAACCCTCAATCTTCAGGTCAGAGGTCTTGTTGCCAGATGTAGTTTATCGTCATACTCAGGACTAATATGTTTTGTGTAGAAGAAAGTGTAGTAAAGTAAAACAGACTTAGAACTGATATAAAAGTACTAAGCTTTATTTAGCTAAAGTAATTCGGTTACATAATGAGGAGGAGTAAGTCGTTGTTTATATAGCCTGCATAGACGAGTCTATTACTCGTAAAAAGGTGAGGTAGGATACTACATTATTCTCTTCTTGAAAAATTGTGCCGTTAACATCCATAACGACCCGGGGGTCTTGTCGTTTGTCCAGATCTCCTTTTCTGAGGGGCTTCATCGACATTATGTGTAGTGTCCTCCTCTGGTATAGGAATAACGGGGGTACCCTTATCTTGTTCTGCAGTCGGAGACCCACGGGTTAACTCCGTTTCCGGGCAGGATGCCAAATCTAGAACAGACACTCTAGATTCTCGTCCATCTGAATATCTTATGTCGACAGATGCTGGATTACTGCCTTCGACTTATTTCACGCAATGATTGCTTTTAGTGTTTCTTACAAACCTTTTTAATAGTACAGGACCTGGTGACATTAACCAGGACGGTAAATAATTACCGTGCGATGAGCGGCGTGGGAATGCAAAAAACGTTCATGAGGGGGTAGCATTTGTTGCAGTACATAGCAACGTTCTCGCGGAGTGTAAAACTTCGGAAAGTACCAATTCCCAGTACTTTTCAGGTAAGTTACGCGACCTGAAGGCTAAGCGACTCACCTTCCATATAATGCCGTTAAATCATTCAACCTGCTCCTTCCCATTTGGGTGGTATGAAGGATGTGCATTGTGGTGCGGTGGATATCGATTCGGAAGAAGGAAAAGGAGGACCAAGTTCGAATTCCAGTTGAATTCATTGCATTTCACTTACGACGCACAAATACCCTTGGGAAAGGTATTAATCCGTCTCTTCCTTCCAGTTATGGGTCAAATAACAGGACAGATTGGGTTCTATAGCCTTGGCTGGCAACCAGTCTACCGCAGAAAGCAATGGCAACCTACTGCGGGATAATCTTCTGCCCAGTAAGTCATATCTCTTTCGAGACATGATCGCCCAAGCGTGTTTCACGTATGGCACTTAACTGACAGACTGAAGTGGTTTTGTTGCGACTCTTTTTTGCGAAAGATAGTTTTTCAGTTCTCTAGACATGAAGGATGCACCCCTGTCTGAGTGTATATAGCTGAGCATTCCGGCTAAGCTGAACAATAGATCTAGGGGTTTAATTACTGACGTTGTGTTCATGTTTGGACATGGAAAGACGAATGGAAACCGTCAGTATTCGTCAATTACTACGAGCAAATACGTGTTACGCGAGACAAAAGGTAAAGACCCTTTGAAGTCGATACTCAGTCGTTGCATGGGTCTGACCGCCTTGATAAGAGTGCCTTCAAGTGGGTTATAGAAACGAGGTTTAATTTCTGCACAGATGCGCATACCTTTTTTTACATCTCACGTAGAAAAGGGTATATTTTTTCCCTAACAAAATGCTGGTGTCGAGTAATCTAATCTGATCTAAAAAAAAGTTTTTAAAAAATTATTCCCTGATTTAGGGGATATTTTCTACAAAGAAACCAGTTAAGTAACTTCATCTAAACTTATTTATAAATGGAACTTTGTCTGTGTGTGTGTGTGTGTGTGTGTGTGTGTGTGTGTGTGTGTGTGTGTGTGTGTGTGTGTCCGTTACCTATAGACTCTGAAACGGCTGAACTGATTTTCTTGAAAATTTACACAGTTGTACTATAAGCGTCTGCAAGTGTTCTTAGCTAGGTTTTGTGTCGAGGTATCCCCGATAAAAATCGGAAATCGATAATCGAAAAAATCGGGTTATAGAAGGAGTGATCTGATTTTAATCAAATTTGATACACTCATAGACAAAGGCATAAGAAACGATATTCAGAAGTTTCAAGGTTGCAGTAATTAATTGTATTTCTTAGTCTCAGCCATGATACCATTTACCCAGAGGACTTATTTAGCCTTCAAAATTCAGTTTACGACGAAAAAAACTTATTTGATATCGATACCAGGAAATCAACATTTGACTTACATCCATTCATTTTTCTTTCAGTCTACGGTTTCGCTTTAACTGGAAACACCTATTGCTTTTTAGTCTTTCGTGCCAACGTCCAAAGAGTCTGAGCTCCAGGACCATGGATTAGTTTTAGAGCTTTCATTACACCCGAGCAACACCGGACTATACTGCTAGTTAAGAATAATGGCGATTTTCAAGTTCAGAGCTTCAGATAAAATCTTTGAATTCGTTGTTTAACAGTGGCAATGTTTTTGTATACTTATAAAATCCAGCTTTTTATTTTGAAATGGTTTTTTTGTGTAACGAGTTTACTTATATATAGAAATTTGAAAATCACGAATTTCTAAAAGCTAAACTCTCAGTTTTCACTGCTGTAGGCCGTTCTTAGTTTATATATGCATTCAGCCATAACATTATCGAGCTTTTCTCTTTCATCTGAGCTCAATCGACAAATAACACTTCCTACAATTTAACTCCAATTACAATATTCGACGTTACACCCAGAGCTTCCGTCACGCCGACTACAGTAAGAACTGACCCCCATCTTGTTGTTTACTATGGCTGTAAAGAGATAAAACCTGCATGGCTAACCTAGGCGCTAGAGGAGAGGGTGGCGTCGTTCCCTTTTTTTTTTTTTTTTTTTTTTTTTTGTAAGGACACAAGTTCTTCCGTTAATCATATTGCTTGCATGGATGATTGGATTGGGTTCAAGCCTGAGGAAGGAAACATCGAAGTTGATTTGTCATTACCGCCCAGTGTGTTTAAGTACTTTTGAAGTTGGTTCTGATCAATGTCGTTGTTTTTTTATATCTAGGTCAGCATTAGAATTATTACAAATTGGGTGTATTGTGAAAACGATACTTGTCATAGTTCTGCGGCTGTTGTACGCCTCGTTGCTAAACTCTCTTTCGTTGTGTGAATGGTTAGTTTTGAACTCCCGTAGTATCTAAATCTAAACTTATTTATAAATGGAACTCTCTCTCTCTCTCTCTCTCTCTGTGTGTGTGTGTGTGTGTGTGTGTCTGTGTCAATTACCTATAGACTCCGAAACGGCTGAACCGATTTTCTTGAAAATTTACACAGATGCGCTATAAGCGCCTGAGAGTGTTCTTAACTAGATTTTGTATCGAGGTACCCCCGATAAATATCGGAAATCGATAATCGAAAAAATCGGGTTATAGAAGGAGTGGTCCGATTTTAATCAAATTTGATAGACAAAGACATAAGAAACGATATTCAGAAGTTTCAAGGTTGCAGTTCTTACAATAGTGCAGAAAATCGATAATATATATATATATATAAGGCAAGATGTTTGTGTGTGTGTCTGTTTATCTGCCTGTATGTCTGTTTTTTATTTTTTGTTTTGTTTTTTTGCTTTTTTGTTTTTTTGTTGTTTTTTTTTTCAGCCTTTTATTTTAGTTTTTGCTTCGGGTTTGGCTCTAAGTAGGTATAATTGTAGTTCTTAGTCTCAGCCATGATACCATTTACTCAGAGGACTTATTTAACCTTCAGAATTCAGTTTACGACGAAAAAAACTTATTTGATATCGATACCAGGAAATCAACATTTGACTTACATCCATTCATTTTTCTTTCAATCTACGGTTTCGCTTTAACTGGAAACACCTATTGCTTTTTAGTCTTTCGTGCCAACGTCCAAAGAGTCTGAGCTCCAGGACCATGGATTAGTTTTAGAGCTTTCATTACACCCGAGCAACACCGGGCTATACTGCTAGTTTTAAATAATGCTCTTATCTAAACTATTATTCGATATATATATATCGCTCATTCGGCAATGAATTAGAGCACTCTACTGGCGTATGATGCATCACGCTAAAAATCTGTCTCCTTCTACCGAACGCTCATAGCTCAGAGATAGAATCGCCGACTAACGGGTTTCAATCCTGGGTAAAAGCAATCGGATGTCTAACCGTAGTGATGAGCTGTGATACAGCGAAACAGATCTGTCTGCAGATGACTATTTAAGCTCTCACACCCTGATTGAGCGGTCTGGAAGAATGGTAGACTTTGATAAAAAAAAGTAGCTACTCTAGCATCTACACAACGCTCATTCAGTAATGAATTAGAGCTCTCTAACTACTGGCGTATGATACATCACAAGCTAAAAGTCTGACACTTTTTACCGAGCGCCCATAGCTCAGAGGTAGAATCGCCGACTGATGCCAATTCGGTCGGGTTTCAATCCTGGGTAAAAGCAATCGGATGTCTAACCGTACTGATGAGCTGTGATACAGCGAAACAGATCTGTCTGCGAATGGTATATATATATATATATATGTATATATATATATATATATATATATATGTGTGTGTGTGTGTGTTCTGCTTTTATATATACATTCTTCGCTTTTATTTAAGCTTCATCAGAAAATGAAATACGGAGATAGAAAGAACATTGTGGTATTTTTATTTTCGTATTCTTTGTTTTTCACTAATTAAGCAAATCTCTCGTGTATCTGCCTTGTCAATCAGCGATTGTGTGTATAATTCATGTGCATGTGTATCATATTTATAATTTGTCTATGCGGGATTCGGATAATAATATGTATTTGTTTATGTGCATTCAAGCATCTAGTAGATATTTTTATCTATGTGTGATGCTTGTACGTTGATTTGAGAAAGTTTTGTACGAGAGTGAAATGATTTAAGTTAGACCGGTTGTGGTTGTAGGAGGACATAGCTTAAATTCTTTAATTATTCACTTTATAAAAATTGGTGATATAGTAAAGTATTTTAGATGTGTGTTTATAGTTAGAAAAATATGTTTGGACCTCTTTTTAAGTATTTTCTACGTAATGAATTATCTTCATTTTTAATTATTTAAATTTTATCAAATGCGGCATATCTTAAATATCAAATGGAAGGCTTTAACACAAAACACAATTTTTCTACAATGAACCAAAACACCCAGCAGAAAAACTTCACATTCACAATCAACTTCACTAACCGGGGATTTTAGAAGAATCGAAAATGCTTTACGGAGAGCTTGCTCTTGTTAAACGTCCCAGATACAATCAAAGAAACGTTGCAGGGTTGTTGTTGAAAGCAATATGTAAAAAAGACAGAGAATCGGTCTGGTTGGAGAAAGCAGGTCTTTGGCGGTCGCAATCGTTTTGAGGCGAAAAAGGTTGAGCATTTAATGTTGAAAATGGCTCTTAGGAAAAAAGGAAGTGTAGACTCGAACATGCGCAGGAAGGTTGTTCTAACTCGTGCAGGATTTGGTAGTAATCAAGAGTCGCATGAAAATTAGCCGGCTAATACCGACTATGAAGATGACCATCCTGACAGACCTTCACTATTCTTATATAAGTTTTGTGATAAAGTTTGCAGGTATGACGTCCGGCTGAAGTGGCACAGGAGATCACACGAGGATAAAGAAGCGTATTGCTGCTATAAATATTTCGACGGGAGCTGCTCAATTTTCCAGTGTTGACAAAGTTTAAAAACGTTTACGCGGCCTTATCGATGATTTATGTTCTACCTTACAACCACTTTCCCATAGACGAAACGTTGCAAGACTCTCGCTGTTCTATAGATATTTACTTGCCAAACATTCTGACAAAATGCATTCAACATCTCTGCTCGTATAGAGACAATTTTCTCTTCAATGCTCGGCTCAAACACATCAATTGTAGTCGATAGCGCTCTCTCGTGATAGTTTCGGTCGGTTTAAGCAGGTAATAATGAACTTCGAACCATGGATATTCGGCTTTGCAGCTGATGTTGACACATGGTCGAACTTACTCCGCAACATTCTGCGATTAGGACTATTATAATGCATCCACTTTTTATTACCGGTCACAAACCGATGCAAAACCTTTTTCTTTTCTGTCGTTGAAGCAGCTATTCCCACGTGAAAAGATGCCGTCCGATGTCTCTCGGCTTCAACATGTACTGCAGTGTATGTCCTTGCTTTAGAATCATTTCTAATACTTTCAAACCTGACGAAACTGTTGTGTGATCAACTCCTAATGATAATGCAAGTTCAGCTTGCGCCTGACATGAGAGTTCATGAAGTAATCCCTCCAATTCTTCGTCTTCAAACTTTCTCGGTGCGCTAGAACGTTCTTTATCTTCAACATCAAAATCATTATTTTTGAAACGTTTAAAACAATCTCTGCGTGTTGTTTTCTATAGAGCATGGTCGCCGTAAGTCTCAACAAGAATTTTCAGTGCATATTTCTTTTGAATAAAGTAGTGCAATAAAATTCCCCGCAAATACACTTTCTTTGACATGAAATCCGACATGTTTACTGCTATGAAAAACAAAGTTGTTTACACTTCAACGAAATGACATTTCAAGTTTGCCTGTAGTACTTCCTTATAGATGCGTTACCATCTGAAACTACACGCACGCATTTTTGGGAATGTCACTTGTTGGAAAACAGTGAGAACTTATTCAAGGTCCTAATAATACCTTTCCCAAATAAATCAAGCTTACTTAGCATTTTGAACTAATCTGAATGTATTATTGACGGAATATGTTTTATGTGTAAAAAATTGGAAAGAGTGGGAAAATGCACAAAACGCCAGTTACAGTTTACATTGCCACTTTAAATTTACAGAGACGCTCGACTTTAGATACCTCTACCTAACCTCGTTTATTCGAAAAACAGGAGTATCGTGAACATCCTTTTATCGCCTGTTTCCCAGCTTCATACAGTTTTCATTATTTGTTCTTTTCTCTATTTCTTTATTTACCTGTTTCTTTCTTACTTTTTCTTCCTTTCTTTTCTCTCTTCTTTTTGAACCGTTTCTTTCTTTTTTCTTCCTTTCTTTTCTCTCTTCATTTTTAAACCGTTTCTTTCTTTTTCTTCCTTTCTATTCTCTCTTCATTTTGAACCGTTTCTTTCTTTTTTCTTCCTTTCTTTTCTCTCTTCTTTTTGAACAGTTTCTTTCTTTTTTCTTCCTTTCTTTTCTCTCTTCTTTTTGAACCGTTTCTTTCTTTTTCTTCCTTTCTTTTCTCTCTTCTTTTTGAACTGTTTCTTTCTTTTTTCTTCCTTTCTTTTCTCTCTTCTTTTTGAACCGTTTCTTTCTTTTTTCTTCCTTTCTTTTCTCTCTTCTTTTTGAACCGTTTCTGTCTTTTTTCTTCCTTTCTTTTCTCTCTTCTTTTTGAACCGTTTCTTTCTTTTTTTCTTCCTTTCTTTTCTCTCTTCTTTTTGAACCGTTTCTTTCTTTTTTCTTCCTTTCTTTTCTCTCTTCTTTTTGAACCGTTTCTTTCTTTTTTCTTCCTTTCTTTTCTCTCTTCTTTTTGAACAGTTTCTTTCTTTTTTCTTCCTTTCTTTTCTCTCTTCTTTTTGAACCGTTTCTTTCTTTTTCTTCCTTTCTTTTCTCTCTTCTTTTTGAACCGTTTCTTTCTTTTTTCTTCCTTTCTTTTCTCTCTTCTTTTTGAACCGTTTCTGTCTTTTTTCTTCCTTGCTTTTCTCTCTTCTTTTTGAACAGTTTCTTTCTTTTTTCTTCCTTTCTTTTCTCTCTTCTTTTTGAACCGTTTCTTTCTTTTTTCTTCCTTTCTTTTCTCTCTTCTTTTTGAACAGTTTCTTTCTTTTTCTTCCTTTCTATTCTCTCTTCTTTTTGAACCGTTTCTTTCTTTTTTCTTCCTTTCTTTTCTCTCTTCTTTTTGAACCGTTTCTTTCTTTTTTCTTCCTTTCTTTTCTCTCTTCTTTTTGAACAGTTTCTTTCTTTTTTCTTCCTTTCTTTTCTCTCTTCTTTTTGAACAGTTTCTTTCTTTTTTCTTCCTTTCTTTTCTCTCTTCTTTTTGAACAGTTTCTTTCTTTTTTCTTCCTTTCTTTTCTCTCTTCTTTTTTGAACAGTTTCTTTCTTTTTTCTTCCTTTCTTTTCTCTCTTCTTTTTGAACAGTTTCTTTCTTTTTTCTTCCTTTCTTTTCTCTCTTCTTTTTGAACAGTTTCTTTCTTTTTTCTTCCTTTCTTTTCTCTCTTCTTTTTGAACAGTTTCTTTCATATTGCTCTTATTTCTTTCTTTACTCTTTTCTGTTTTCTTTATTACTCGTTTCTTTTTTCATTTCTTTCATTGTACGCTTCTTTCTGTCTTTTTTGCCCTCTTTTTTCTTTTCTTTTTTAATCGTTTCTTTTTGTTTCTTTCATTATTCGCTTCTTTCTTTCTTTATTTATTTTATTCTTTCATTTTTTCCTTTTTTTCGTTTCTTTTTTCATTTCTTTCGTTACTAGTCAGTCATTGAAGTGCTTGTGCGATCATGTCTTGAAAGAGACATGACTGACTGGGCAGAAGATTATCCCGCAGTAGGTTGCCATTGCTTTCTACGGTAGACTGGTTGCCAGCCAAGGCTATAGAACCCAATCTGTCCTCCTATTTAACCCATAACTGGAAGGGAAGAGACGGATTAATACCTTTCCCAAGGGTATTTGCGCGTAAGTGAATGCAAGGAATTCAGCTGGAATTCGAACTCGTCACTAGTACTTTCGGTAAATTCGTCTTCTTCCATTAAGTGACTTCTCTTACTCTTTCTTTCACCATTCCTTCTTTTGTCTTATTCTTTTTCGTATCACATTTCTTCCTTTTCTATTTCAGAGTGTTCATTCGATAATTCTTTTCTTTTCCATCTATCTCGTCTTCCTTCAACTCCACCTTTCCATTCATTTTCTCTATGCGCTTCCTCTCTTTTCTCTTCGCTTCTAAACCCCACTGTCTGCCGGCATTGAACAGATTTTCATTCATTCCATTTTGGCATCGTTACACCCAAAATCAAAAGCGAAAACAGAAAAAAGTAAAAAAATAAAATAACAGATTCCTCTTAAACGAATTCTGTATTCAAATATTCATTTACTCGAATTCCCAACCTTTCGATTCTATTCAAAACGGGCTGAAATTCTGCGTACCAATTAGCGACACCGCCGACTGGTGGTCAATTGCATTATCTAAAACTACACTGAACTACAAATGCCGACAACAGAGATAAGGGATCAGTAGAATCAAACACACACACACACACACACACACACACACTCTCTCTCTCTCTCTCTCTCTCTCTCTCTATCTATCTATCTATCTATCTATCTCTGGTGCGCATGCGTTTGTACGTATATATATATATATACCATAACAACGATAAGTTATGCTTAAAAACTATCGGTCAGTAAATTACTGAATGATAACGCGTACAAGACGAACAGATGCTTTCATATATATATATATATATATATATATATATATATGATGCATGTATGTACGCCGTCATAATTGCATAAATAAAGATATGCATGTATATATAGTTTTTTCAAAGGAAGAATAAGTATGTTATTCTCAATAATAATGTGTTTTTATAAGTCGGATCTTGTTTTCTTTTTTAAGTTTGTAAAAAATTGACACTCTACTGTTCGTTCTTTACGAGAATTTTTCCGAATTTCTTTATTTGATAGTTGTGGAATTTATTTATTGAATTTAGAATCAAAGTGTCAACAGTTGATAGGAATTTGGAATTACTCACAAAAATTATAAACGGCAATAATATATATATATATATATATATATATATATATATAGTCGAGACTAGTAAACGTGTCAAAGAGATATGTGACATCTAATACCGGTTCACGTGCCATCAGATAAAAAGCAAAGATTCCTTTAAAATACGTTGAATGCCTGAGAGAAAGGAAGACTAATCTTGTAGCAAATTCTGATTTACATCAAACTAATGGGTAAATTGTGTTTTTAAATGATTTAATTGTTTCTGTCAATGAATTCAGAAAGTTCTTCTGGCCATCGCGAAAAAAACCATATGGTTTGTCCTTCTTGACTTTAACATGTCACTTCTGCATTGCAGACTTTCTTTCGCTTGAAAGCAGCGCAACTAATTAATTGTTTAAAAAATCAATCACTAACTTTACAGTTTTTGCATCGTGTCTCACTTAGTGTTGTGATAAAAAAAGAAATAATGTGAAGTTCATAGAATACTGACGAAGGCTGGGAAGTACATTGGTTGAAAACTCTGAAACAGGTACAAGAAATGTGGGGATTCTTGTCATCGTTCCCAAATAAACATTCAATACTGATGTTTTTCTTAGTATACACTTAATTATTTAATCTAGTGTCCTTATATGGGTTGATGCAGAAACTACATTTTTGCCGTTGTACTCTTCGGCCTTCTTTGGGTTACTGCCGTAGTTTAAATCTGTTTCTATCTTATTAAATCTGGGAATATAAATTTCAAATCCTGACGAAGAGATTAAACTCGCACCCACTATGTAACTGCTTATAAGTAATGAACGCTTATATCCCAGAGAAAAAAAATTGGTAGTAGAATTTCAAACTAATATATTTTGCCTTCCAAAAATTAAAGTACTAAGGAATAGGAAATTTTCATTAGAAACAAAGAAAAAAGTATTGAACTGTTATGTAATATAATTCTTTTTATGGCAATGAATTTTGGGCGATTTCCTCACTGATGAAGTGATCCGGTAACATATATGTGATTCTACTGAAAGATTCTGCGAATACCATTGACGAAGTATGTAGGCAAAACACACTTTTTAAGGAAAATGAAAACGAAAAGGATAATCGTACTTAGAATCCAGAAAGAGAGGCTCCATACCGAGAAAGGAGGGATTAGAGAATTTGATACTCACAGGATTGAATTCAAGAGAGGAAAATGAAACAGCGAGTAAAAGACCTAATGGCATTATGTCAATAGATGACAAAACAGGAAGTGTGAGGGATAGTGAAAATGACAAAGAGTTCTAAGACAGAAAGTAATTTTCTAATTAAAGTTTCGAAACTGGAGTGGATTCTTTAGATCATATTGATCTTGTGTTGTTTTCTATTATTCATTCTACGGAGTCCCGAAGCAAGTGTTAGAAAATAAGGTGTCCAAAATCGACATAGGTTAGTTTAAAATTTTCAAAACGAAAACGTAAACGAAAATATATTCTCTTTTTTTTTACGACTTCTGATTACGACATCAGTAAAACCACCAAAAATAAAGCCCGTCTCAATATCGCAATAGAATATACACCAGCTTGTTGTTTCTCTATCAATTTTCAAGCAGCTATGTGTTGTAACTATTTCTATAATCATTACTAGCGAAAACAAAACAAGGCGAAAATGATTACTATCAAATCGAAATTATAAAATCCGTGCACACATCGAATGAATGTCAGGCATTAATTTTTATCATATATATGCATAAAAGATGAATGGATGTGCGTTGTGGTGCAGTAAATATCGACTTGGAACGAGAAATCGTGGAGCCGAGTTCGAATTTCAGTTGAATTCATTGCATTCACTTACGCGCAAATACCCTTGGGAAAGGTATTAATCCGTCTCTTCCTTCCAGTTATGGGTTAAATAACAGGACAGATTGGGTTCTATAACCTTGGCTGGCAACCAGTCTACCGCAGAAAGCAATGGCAACCTACTGCGGGATAATCTTCTGCTCAGTCAGTCATGTCTCTTTCGAGACATGATCGCCCAAGCGTGTTTCACTTATAGCACTTAACTGACTGATATGCATAAATCATTGTCCCGACAGAAAAAAAATTAATCTATAAAATATATTTTTTCTCTTACATTTATTTTTGAACTGAATATTCAAGAAATCTCATTAAAGAAAATATATACTTGCAGAACACGAACCTACAATCTCCTATGGAAAACAATCTTTAAATATGACGTTCATTAGGCCTGACAGCCACGGAGTGCGGCGATGATCCACCGAAATTGAGTAGTAACTTTCAACACACATCTTTCTCTGACTCTCGAAAAGAGGCATATCTGTTCAGTTTCGTATTCTAACGTAAACAAAACAACTTCTAAAAAAAAATATATTTATTAATTAATCCGACATATTTTTATGACTTAAACGTTATTTTTAGTGGATACTTGTGGTTAAGTAAACGCTCCGTTTACTTATTAAACAGTTACGGAAATTAACGAATTTTAACGAAACTTGGCTATAAACAACCGACAATTTGAAATGAATTGTTTGAACATTATTTTTTATCGATACTTGTATTTAAGGCTTGATTAAAACTTCGTTTGTACTGGAGGCCGTTCGTGCTAGAGCGGTCTAAGACGTTGCCACCATCAAATGGTTGCTTCCCCTATGTAGACAGGGGTCGCATGTTCGAATCCTGCCGAATAGCATACATTTTCGTAATAAAAATTTATCGTAAATAATCAGGCCAGTAGATATAGATATATAATACTGTTTACTTAAAAACAGAATATCGACTTAAATACAGGTATCGATAAAAAATCATGTTCAAACAATTTATTAAACAGTATATTTATTTGTTTTCGTCTACCAGCCTAAATATTCGAGAAATCTTATGTGAGAAAAATATGCACTCACTAACAGGATTCGAAGCTGCATTTCTCTAGGTGAAACTGTCATTAGATCGGACGTGATTTGAACCGCTTATCTGCAGAGTGCATGAATGATGAAGCAATCTTGAATAGTGCTTTTCAACACAAATCTTTCTTTGACTCTTGAAAATTGACATACTTGCTCAGTTTTAATAGATTTTTTTACATCAGAAATTATTTCATATTTCTATAAACGTTATTTTTAGTGCGTACAGGTATTTGAGTTGGCATCCTTGTTTTAATGCGTAATAAAATTGATTGTACTCAGCACAAATAAATATTCAACCAGTGAATTTCTGGTGGATAACGCTTTTAAAGCAAAAGGTCTTTGCAATTAAAGTGGTCAGTATCAATAGATAGGTAATTGATAATAACAAATAAAAGTTAAAATCTGTCCCAACTCGGATTTTTCAAAAAGTGTCATCGACTCTTCAAGTGATTTGATGATTAAGCATCTTGACGATTGGTTACTTTAATATCTTCGAACCCCTGAGTGGAATAGATAAGCTAAACCTTTAATTTCGTTTGTTGTCATATATATATATATATATATATATATATATATATATATATATACGTTTGTTGTTTGTTTATATATATATATATATATATATATATATATATAATTTAATTTAATTTCGTTTGTTGTTATATATATACATATATATATATATATGTGTGTGTGTGTGTGTGTGTGTGTGTGTGTGTGTGTGTGTGAAAGAGAGAGAGAGAGAGAGAGAGAGAAATAGAGAGATCCTAGGGGCTCTTAACCAGGAGAGATATACAAAGATTAGTCATGCATTCATTCTTCTTTTATGTCATGTCTCTTCATGTCGTCAGCGATCATGGCTCTCTACAACGTCTTTTGTAGCTCTAACCAATGTTCGATATTTTGCCAGACAATTTCATTAGGTAAGTTATTCGATGTTTCCCTCTGCCTCTTTTGCCTTCAACATGTCACGTGAGTGTTAATTTCTCAAAGGCATTTTTCTTATTATGTGTCTCTTCCTGTTTGTCCTTTTATTTTCCTAAAAACTTCCTCATTGTTTACATGTTCCCTCCATGCAGGATCCATCTGTAGAACCACATTTCTGACGTTTCACGTTTCCTTTTCATCTGTGAAGTAATTGTCCAGCATTCACTGTCATGTAGTAGGAGAGATATTACATATAAGTCCGGCGCTCGCTTTTGGCTTGTTTGTTTGTTTCAAACGAAAATTTCCTGTCTCTTAATGTTTTGCTTAGTTTTTCTAAGATCTCTTTCACTATTACAAATTGCCTTTGAATTTCTGTATCACATTTTTCATCGTCTGTTAGTACACAACTCATTTTAATTTCTCTACCTGTTTGATTCTGGCAACTGCAATTCAAATCTCATCTCTGGGTGTTTCTCTTGCTGACAACAATCCATTCAATATTAATACAGTTAACAGTTACTTCTTCTTATGTTTTTGTTTTGTTTTTGCTTTATTTTACTAACTAGTCCAGTTTTTTCAGTTTTCTTTCTGAGTCTTCCATCAACCGAATGTCATCCGCTTTTCTTATATGGTTAAGATTAATAAAGCCTGATAGAATCAATAGTTCTTTTAGAATTGGCTCACTGTATAGGTCAAATTATTTCGGTTTCTCAACATGTTTTCTATCCACATTCAATATCCCCACTTTTATAAATCGTATATACACTTATTAAAAGACGTTTAAGCAATTCATCCACGCCAATGACAATCCATTCAACCTTTTGACCGTATATGACTCAGACAGTGCGGCCGTACCCAACACCCAGAAGGAACTGAACTGGTGTCAGTCATTCCAAACCCTATCCACATATCACCGAGTAAAGATGATGTCATGAATATGACATTGTTCATAAAGTCAAGAGATGGAGATTTAAAGAAAAAAATAGTATTGTTAGCATTTTTAAATGGCGGGTGACAGTTTAAATGTCGGCCAGTAGAACATTTAAATCTAATTACGTTTACTTGTCCCAGATTTCCTCAAGCCTTCAAGAAATGTCGTTCTAGGTCTGATGACACTATTCGCTGTTGGCTAATGAGGCTATGGCGCATTACTCACACACCCATATCTTTAACAACTATTACTGTTTCTTCTATAGCAATAGTTCATGAACAATTTCAGACTTTCACTCTTAAGTTATGTCGCTAGCGTCCCCCACATACACATTCCCATTTCCTCAGTATTCCAAATGTAAGGAGAGAAACCCACTCAGACAGCTTTGTCCCAAGAAATGCTACTTTGTGAAACATGCTCCTGCCGCCACCCTTCTTACAACCTCTTATTTCTTTCATATCTTCTGTATCGGATTATCTTTTAGTCTAATATATGCAGCAAACTTTTACAAAGAAATGATTTTAATTTTCTAGCCGTTATAACTTCTAAATAGTTACATAAACTGAAATGAAATCAATACGACAAACTTATTGATATTGCAGGAAGCAAAACAAGAAAAATAATGTTTTATTTTGTGTTGTTGTGTTTCAGTTTGATGGCCTGTTTGATTTTAGTTTAAATCTAAGAAATGTACCGCAATTATTTTTATTTTCTTTTTATAAAGGATTTTTTTAATTTTCTAGATAACTTCTAAATAATTTCATAAATTATATCAATACAACAAATTCATATTTATTTTGATTGCTTTATTGTTATAATACTGGTTAAAATGTTTTTGTTTTATACAACGTTTGTATTAGAATATTTGCTAATTTGGTTTGTAATAAATAGTAAAATATTGGTATTTCTTAAAAGATATTTTTATAGACAAACAAAAGATAACTATTCTAGTTTATTTAAACAGTGAGCAATAAGTTTACTTCAATCTTTGTAAATACCGCTAAAATATACCACGAGTAAAAATATTCATAACAGGTACGGGTGATTTAGAAGATGACTCCGTCCGAGGGGTGAGGAAGCATAATTTCATTAGCCTTGGGGCCCCAAAATGTCATAATCCGGCCCTGCATATCACACATCTCATTCATCAAAACAAATTAACGGTAACCCTGTACCTTAACTCGAGTTTTGTATTGGGTAAACTTTAGAAGATAAACTCGCTTTCTTTTTATTAGGTCTACTGCAAATTTTAATCATGTCTAAGTACATTCGACTAACTTTAGTCATATTAAAAGGAGCTTGTTTGTTATGTCGTCAGTTTAACGTTTTAAATATTATATTTTTCGATTTGGCTTTCAACACGTTTCGCGTGTTAAATTGGGAGTTTGTGCCTGCTACTTTGTTTTATTAATGAAATATATTTAGTGTTTTGGGTTCAAGCTATAATGAAATTTTATTTGATCATGCTTGCTTTTTATACCTCGAGGAATTGCAGTCACTTTTTGAAATTTACAGTGAGAAAGCACCTTTTTTTATGTTGATCATTGTCTGGTCTCGTTTTCTAGTTTTCTTTTGTGTTGGTTGATATGTGTTTTAATGGATCTATTTTTTAAGTATTCCAGATTTAAATATTGTGTTTCTAAGTATTCGAGATTTAGATATTATGTTCCCAAGTATTCCAGATTTAAGTATAATGTTCTTAA
>JBBBDQ010000131.1:1600000-1612500 GCA_037127315.1 Ascarosepion bandense | reverse complement strand
TTTAAATATATATTTACCAAAATATCTTGAAATACTAAAGAGTAAATTTATTCAATAAAATCGAAATCTGTTTCAACCACAACCTTCAGACGACTTCGGAATCTACTGCATCTATTCTGAACGGTCTCCTTTAAGTGTGTGAATGCTGTCATAATCGTTCGCTTCTGTTCATCTTTGGTGTTACAAGGAGTTTTGTTGCTTTCTTGATCAACAGCGCCCCACACATAATAATTAAGGAGGTTGCAGTCTAAAGTGTTAGGTGGCGAGATGTAAGGGGTAATGCAGCCGCAGAAATTGTCTGACGGCTATGACTGGGTTCTCCTGCTTGTGTGCCATAGTACAGAGTCCTGTTGCCAGACATTAGGTCTTCCAGCAGCCATCCTCTTGACTCAGTCTCCTCCGTGTAGGCTTCCGTGTTGAGGTTGAGACCCTGTGGGAAGATGAATGAAAGCATAACGCTGCCATCACTATTTATCACTGCAAACACCCTCGTGAGCACAATTAGACTCACCCAACTCTTTCCGAATCCTCTGCACTGTCCTCAAATTAACAATCAAACACTGAAACTCTGAAATGTTTGTATGGGAGCTTCTGGTGCGAATGCCAAGCAGCACAGCATGCTGTTTCCAAATTACTGGCGGAGTCAATTACTGCATTCTGCTCTTTTTCTCACAGACGGTGCCCAACTGACCCTAATATACAATGCATTTGACAAAATCAAAACAAACAACACGGACGCGAAAATAAAATTATAAAAAGACGTAAGTACGCCATTACACCTTTCATATATATAAGCCGTTATAATAAAAATAAGAAACAAGCTTTTAATAACATTATGTCATGAACACGGCTAAAATGTGCTGGTCATGTTTAAAAATTAAGAATATTGAGATTTTCAGCAATTTTATACTATCTACAACAGCACTTACACTCCATTTATTATAGTCAGTCAAGTAAGTGCCATACGTGAAACACGCTTGGACGATCATGTCTCGAAAGAGACATGACTGATTGGGCAGAAGATTATCCCGCAGCAGGTTGCCATTGCTTTCTGAGGTAGACTGGTTGCCGAGTAAGGCTATAGAACCAAGTCCGTCCTGTTATTTAACCCATAACTGGAAGGAATAGACGGATTAATACCTTTCCCAAGAGTATTTGCGCGTAAGTGAATGCAATGAATTCAGCTGGAATTCGAACTCGGCTCCCCGATTTCTAGTTCCGAGTCGATATCCAATGCACCACAACATAATCCTTGAAAATGACTAACAGTTTAAACAAATGCACTCGGAACCTCTCAAAAAGATTAGGGCAATTTTTACATTCCTTAAGGCGAAAGAAGAAACTTGTATTTATACAAGAAAAACATAATAAATAACGCAAGAAAATTATCTTCAGTTTTGTTCAATGAAACTTGTATTAACAAGGGATTGTTTATCGAATAAATAAATATTAATATCATTTGAGTCAGGGTGGTGTAATCGACAGCTGCTCAGATTGAGAAAACGTAGAGGCGAGATCGAATTCCAGTCGATTCTTTTACATTTCACTTTGGAAAAGTACGAATCCATCTTTCACTCTCCCCCAGCTATGGGTAAATAGTAGGACAGGCTGGGTCATATAGCCTTGGAGGACAACCGGTCTATGAGAATGACAACTCTGAATTCAAAACATGAGGTGGGTCGTTTGGCAACCTTGTCACACGCCAGACACTCTGTATTCAGTTTTTCCAAATAGTGTGGTTGGTTCTTCAATACTATAAATCGCTTGTGAATAATACTGACTGTTCATTTCTAAAAACCGAATTGTTTTTCCTCTCATACATACATTTTCTTCGCTGAAACCCACTACTTAATGCCAAAGTCTGCGTCAGTAATTTCTTACTGGTGCTGGCGTAAAAACTGAAGGTTTTCATAGAGCCAGCATCATAAAACTATTCTCTATGTGCACATGCATCGTATACTTTCATCTCATTCGTCTAAAAGCTTTTGTTTCTATTCAAAGCGATTGATAGATATTGGTCCCTTGCGTTCTATTTCGTTACATATCTTCATAATGTTCTTTATTCTCAATGGGCGTGGCACAGTAGCCGATGTAAACAAAGAGTGTAAACCTTGCCATTGCATATGACTTCGATCCGCACAGAGCGGCCCGCTGCCGAGAAGATTGTTTTCATCAAGATTAACATTCTGCAGATATCTACTCCATGACTTTTTATCTTGAAAGCCGAACTAAGATTTGGAAGAGACATTCTTATTTTGTTCATCCTTCAATAGATTCAGAGGGACTTTGCTCGGAACGTCGCAAAGCCATTCCTTTTGAGGTTCAGAAAGAAATTAATTTCCTGTGGTTTTTATCCAATGAGAATGTGCATGTGTAATGTATAGTGGCTTGATATGAAACATCGGATAGCTGAATTCGAATTCCAGTCGAGTTCGTTACATTCACTTAAACGCAAATACACTTGGGGAGGGCATGACACTTTTTCTCTGCTATGGGTTAATTAGTAAGAATTGTATTACTAAACCATTATTATCTCAAAACATTCTTACAATCTAAAAGTGTTTTCTGACTTTAAATAACCTGCAAAGTGTTGATAAGCCGTAAAAATCAATCAAAATAGCAAAATGAATGGAATAGTCAAATAGCATTCCCTCAGTTTCAGTTGCTGGAATTTCCTTCAGAACCTAAATTTCTTTTATCGTCGAATACCATTTCGACAAAAGTGGAAACGGTACGGCGCTAGCAAAAACCTTCTTCAAAAATTAGGATCCATGGAAACTTGCATCCTAAAAATTCAAATAAAATGTCAGAACTGCAACATTCAATTTGTTGTAAAGAAGCTGAGGAATAATAAAATCTCATTTGTAAGGAAAAGAAAATTGAAATAAAAGTTAATAATTTTATTACAATTCCATGAATTGACCTATCGAGAGAAATATTTTGAGTCGATCACTTTTCAAGGAAACTTACGTCGAATTATATTATTACAACAATAGGGAATTTTTAGGTAAAAGACAAAAAATACTTTGAAATCTATTTTGATCTGTACAGCTATAGACTAAAACTCTTTAGTTTGTGATGCAAACATGCTTTGAGCATGAGATTATTCCTAAATAGGATGTCAGTCATTTTGGCGGATTGAGGCGTGGACGTCTGTTCGGAAGAGAAAAGTGATGATTGTAAATCATCACCGTCAAAATCACAAGTTAATTGAAGGCTAAATTGGCCTGTAAGTGTTATATTTTTATATAACATTTGATCTATCATATTAACCGCTGTGCATATTTTTTGTCCTCGATTGATCACTGATGAGAGAGTATTGTAAATCAGTTTAGCTGCCTTTTTTGTGAATATGTTATAATTTTTATTTTTACAACACACCTCTTTTTTAACAAGTTTTCGTGTTTTAACATATCCATTTTTATTGCTTTAATAATAAAATAAAACAAATATTAAGCAAGATAAAAATAAATAAATGAGATTAGATTATAGTCAGTGGTACTATTCAACTTTTGAAATATACCATGGAATTTACATAGGTTCCATTTGTGAAATATTTAAAATTTACAAGAAGTTTTGGGAACCAAATTTAGTCGATAGTAAGAATTTTTTTCCATTTAAGGGCAAGTGCAAATTCCAGGGCAAAATTACTCGTTACAATTACAAAAATAAGTGGTCATATCGGACGAGACTCGGATGTTCCTTGACTGTCCATTCCGTACCAAGGTCAGCTGATCATTAGGAAGGCCAAAAATTTCGGGAATGCGACATACACACGACAACAACAACAAAAGAGTAAGACAAATATCTTTTTTAGATTTTTCTTTTCAAACATGTTTGGAATTTTCCCGAGGGCGCATTATTGGTCTGTTAATATGAATAGCATTGGCGTGTATAAAGCAATGTTAACATGTAGTAGATATTGGTAGGTAATTGGATAATGACAGATGGACTCTGTCAGGCTGGAGAAGGAGAGTTTTGGGGCCCAGCTTGTTCGTTGGCTGGCCGTGAGAGTGAAACAGTTATTAACTTAGATGAATGGGCGTGTCTAAAACAATGAAGATACGCATCTCTCTCTCTCTCTCTCTCTCTCTCTCTCTCTCTCTCTCTCTCTCTCTCAAGTTCTCTCACTCTGACAGTCTCTCTCTCTCTTCTTCTCTCTGTCTCTATCTATCACTGGCTGATTCTCTATTTCTCCTCCCTTTCTTTTCATCCCTCTTGTTTTCTTCTTACTCTTTTATTTCTCAGCCTTTATTTGTCATACAATGCTATAAACTCTATCTCTCTCACACACACACACACACACACAGACACGCATTCATATATATATATATATATATATATATATATATATATATATGTGTGTGTATGTTTGTGTGCGTGTATATATATATATATATATATATATATATATATATATATATATATAATACGATTTGTTCATTATGTTCTCTGTCTTTTGGGGTCATTTGTAACTCGTGGATGTATGTATGCAAGTGCACACACACACACACACACACACACATATATATATAAGTGCGATTAATAAATTGTCCCCGTGTTATTACTTTATCATGTTATGTTTTTCGTTATCGTTTCGTTGACTGAACAGTATAATAAAGTCAGTTGGGCACCGTCTATGAGAAAAGGGGCGCAATGATACAATTTTGAAACGGCATGCTGTAGTGCACAAAACTCTACTACGAACATTTCAGAGTGTTCGAGTGTCAATGTAAGGGCTGTGCAGAAGATTCGGAAAGAGTTGGTTGAGTCCAATAGTGATTATGAAGGTACAGCAGCCCGGAAAACTCACGCTGATCGTTCTGATAAGAAAAGAACTCCAGAATATGTTGATGAAGGCCTAAGACTTAACTCGGAGGCTCACATCAAATGACTTGAGAAGATAGTTCTGCTTCAGGTTAAGTGAGTAGCTGCTGGAAGACATTATGTCTACTAACAGGACTCAGTACCATGTCACACAAGCAGGAGAACCCAGTCATGGCGGTCAAATATTTTCTTCAACGACATCACCCCTTAACCCTGGCCTCCTAACTTCTTAGACTGCAATTCCTTTTATTATATGGCTTACGGCCATATCACGTTGAATACACCGGTTCCCGCTCGACCACCGAAGTTAAGCAGCGTTGAGCCTGGTCAATACTTAGGTGGGTGACCGCTTGGGAATACCAGGTGCTGTAAGCGTTTGGTGACGGATGTGCGTTTGTGGTGCAGTGGATATCGGCTCGGAAAGAGAAATCGGTGAGCCGATTTCGAATTCCAGTTGAATACGCTGCATTCACTTAAGCACTGGTACCCTTGGGAAAGGTATTAATCCGTCCCTCCCCTCCAGTTATGGGTTAAATAACAGGGTAGGACTTGGGGACCCTGCCCTTAAAAACAAATCCCAATGAATCTTGATACTCGAAAAGAAAAAAAGTATTACTAGACACAAAAACTTAAGTAAAAAACAACAATAAATTGTTGAAAGAAAAAGGTATTATCAGCAATAAATAAATTAAAAAAATTAGATGGCATTAAATGACCCGCCGAGGTTGATATGCCATAAAAACAAAACAACCAACCTTTATTATATGTCGGGTGCAGTTGAGCGAAAGACCAACAAAATTCCTTGTAACACCAAAGATGAAATAAAGGCAAGGATGATGGCGGCTTTTATTAAGTTAAACAAGAAATCATTCAGAAGAGTTGCTAAAGATTCTGAAGCCTTCTGGAGTCGGTGAGTAAAGCCAATAGTGATTTTATTGAATAAATTTACACTTTAATATCTCAAGATACTTTTGTGTAATTTTGGTAAATATGTCGGTTTCATACATATATATATATATATATATATATATATATATACATTTTCATATATATATATATGCATTTTCATATATATATATATATATATATATTTCCATATATATATATATATACATTTTCATATATATATACATATTCATATATATAAAATATACATTTTCATATATACATATGCATATATATACATTTTCATATATATATGCATATTTATATATATATATATATGCATTTTCATATATATATATATATATATATATATATATACATTTTCATATATATACATATATATATGCATTTTCATATATATACATATATATACATATATATATGCATTTTCATATATATATTTTTTATATATATATGCATTTTCAGTATTATGTTAAATTATCTTTGTTACATGATTTAGATGACAATCTATCTATCGCACCCTGTAATACTTAATGTAAATACTATTCTTTCTCACGCCGAGTAAGATATCAATAGAAAATATTTTGTGCCCGAAAAATGTAAGATGTCAATAGACGAATGACAATCCCTAATGACTCTCGCGGTTCAGTCCCATCCACTCAGAGCTGCTTTGTGTTTCATGATACATTTATCCCATATGCTGAACCAGCACCTTTTCAGAAAATGGGTCATTTCAGAGGTTTTACTGATACCACAAATTGGATTATCGGGTTGAAGTCAAGTTCATTGGAAGCTTAAAAGTTGAATGTGCAGTTCGGCTACAAGACAGCAAAGTTGAAGCAATATCAGATGAGGCCTCTGTCAAAACTATGCCCTTGTGTTGTCGAACTTTGGTCAAAAGCATCTTAGTAACAAATGTCTTACCTGTCTCTCCAGAAGCATCTAGGAAGAACATGCCACTTTTGGAGAAGCTGATGACAAGCTCTCTCTTGGTTTAGATGTAAACTTCGTTCATTTTAATCAACATATGCATACAGAAAATTGATGTCATAAGATGTTTCTTTTCAACACTTATATGGGTAAGGCATCGGTCCCAGTTCGATGAGTTTTGGGCAGCACATATGTCGGTAACAAATCTTCTCCAATAGAAACAACGATTAACATTTTATTGTAAATTTCATCATTGAAATGTATTTCCATACCTTGAAATTGGAATTGGGCTTGGTGATTTAATACTTCAGGTAAGCTATCACTATACTTATGCCACAGAGAGGCAGGATCCCTTACTTCACATGTTTGCAATAGGACTGCAAAGAGCGACGTAAGGTTCTCAGAAGATTGTGACAATTTAGCTTCAGCTATTGTTGCATCCTATGTAGCATCATCAACTCAATCATGCTTCTTAGTAGATTGTACAAATCAGTCCTTTTACATGTTTAAGATTCTAGTAAACCTCGAACTTTGTGAACAAGGAGAGGAAGATAAATGCATTCGTGCGGGTAAGATTTACAATGTATACTCTACGTATGCACTCATCAGACTTAATGCTATGGTGCTCATGTACATCTTGACCTATTGATGTACCCACTCATTCCTTTTTGTCTTTCTAGACGTAATAAGATAGAACTTGGCAGTACAAATGTGTGTGGATTAAAAGATCATTTTTGCACAGCTAAGAAAAACACTGTGAGTGTAGTACCATTGTGTGTCTGTGATATTTGAACAGCATCTGTTTCAGTGAAATATACACTGTGACCGTTTTCCAAATGTACTGTTGCACAATAACCGGGTGACTTTCATGTAGTTGAAAGTTAAACATGCGCCAAAATGCCTTAATAATACTGATGTATCTACCCATTTGATACTGGGTTACCTCATCTCGGCTGTTTTCCTGTTACAAGCCAAACACTGCTGCATCTGGTCGTTTGTTGCCTTACTTACAAACACACTTAATGAATTTCAGTGATCATTAAATGTCTTTGACAGCAAGGGGCAGTAGGGTACTATTTATTGGTTGTCAACCTTATGCTTTTCAATCTTTGCTGAAAACCTACTATCATCTGGTCTTCTACGCTTGTAAGAATGGTATCAGTCATTACCAGTTTTTTGTTTCTGTAAGAAATCTCTTGGAAAACTTCTATGAGCACGCATTTTTCTTCCGACATGGTGAGTTGAGTTTAAAGCTTCTCCCACATGGGCTATGTACCATGTTTGCTTTAACAGTTTCATAGAGTTCCTTGTCTGACGAGGGATTTGAAAAGTCTGCCCAGATTATCTTGTCAATTTCTTTAGAGTGAATATTTTTGCTGGCGGCCAAAGCAAAATGTGAGCCCCCGTTTTTGCCACTAAATTGTGTGCATATCACACTTTACGGACCCAAATGTTTTTCCATTTTTAATCAGATCCAAAAGCTTCTTCAACTTTTAGCGAAAGACTCGTCAAGAAGGTCAGGCCTTTTGTTCAGAAGTTTCAGATTATCTGTGAACAGCCCTCTAGATTCTATTGGCTTGTAGTCTTCTATCTCTTTTATCAGAAGCCTCTTCTACCCTACTAGCAGCATACCTAGATCTATCTGTTTCTAGACCATCACCTCTTTGCCTATATGCCCCTCTTACCCTGCTAGCAAGCACACCGGGCAGTATTAGCGTATATAGTCTATCATCTCACAGTCACTCCCACTCTGCTAGAAGCAGACCTAGCTCTTATCAACTAGTAATCTTCCGTGTTTTTGTTATGCCCTGCAGACCTAGCTCTATTAGTCTGCAACCGTTCATCTCTTTGCTCATGAGTCTCAACTGCCCTGCTATCAACTTTCTTAGCTCGAGCAACCTGAAGTCTTCCTGTTTTTACCCAAGAGTTTCAGCTGCTCTGCGGAAATCGGCCCTAGCTCTGGCTACCTGATATATTTCCTGTTTTTGTTCTGCATCCCTTCCGGTTCATTCGACTTGCAGTCTTTCTTCTCTTTATTCTGATGTTTCAACTTCCCAATATAAAGAACTAGCAGTATAGCCCGGCGTTTCTCGGGTGTAATGAAAGCTTTAAAATTAATCCATGGTCCTGGAGCTCAGACTCAGCCTAAAGAATATTTGTGTGAAGTTTGGTGAGAATCGGATAAAAATTGTGGATTTGTATAAGGACATCCAGACAGATAAACAGACACACAAACAAACATCTTGCCTTTTATATATATATATTTATATTATCGATTTTCTGCACTATTATAAGAACTGCAACCTTGAAACTTCTGAATATCGTTTCTTATGTCTTTGTCTATGAGTGTATGAAATTTGATTAAAATCGGACCACTCCTTCTATAACCCGATTTTTTCGATTATCGATTTTCGATATTTATCGGGGGTACCTCGACACAAAACTTAGCTAAGAACACTCGCAGACGCTTATAGTACAACTGTGTAAATTTTCAAGAAAATCGGTTCAGCCGTTTCGAAGTCTATAGGTAACGGACACTCACAGACACACACACACACAGAGACAAAGTTCCATAAATAAGTTTAGATTTCGTGCACATTCGTGTTGCAAGTATGCTTCTCTTTGTATTCTGATATCATGCGCAGCTCTCCTTGGAGAATCCTTGGCTTTTTCCTTTCTCTTGAGTTGCTAAAAGTCTTCTTTGTTGTTGTTCCTCATTTTCCATTTTACCTCTTATGTAATGTTTAAACTTATTTTTCAGTATTACATTATATTGTGTTTATTGCTCATTTTATGAATAGATAGCCCTTTTTATTCAAGGGTATATATCATTATATATAATGTCTGAAATTATTTTTGCAGTATTAGTTTTTTTATGAGTTTATTATCTACTTTTTTTTATTGCCATTTTAAAGTTTTTTGTTCAAGATTACACTATTCTCTTATAGGGATCGACGCTAATTTGCCGAAAATTGCATAACTATTGTTTAAAATTAACTGAAGCATTAAAAATCGTACTTGAAGCTTTTTTTTGAAGTTTTAATACAATGATAAAGGAATAGAGCTATTATACTCAGTAGGCAAAAAAAAAAAAAAAAAAATATGGTGTATTCAAAACCGAATCTATATTGATTGGAATAAACATTTTTTTGTTTTCAGTAAAATTGATGATGTCTGCTAGTTTTAGACATTGGTAAACAAAAATTAATTTTTTAAAGTTTTAAAAATTTTGTAAAAATGAAATATCCATTTTTCAAAGATTATTTGAAGAAAATTTTTCAAAGATTATTTGAAGAAAATTAGAAAATTTAAAGTTCACTTAATCTAATTTGAAACTAACAGTACTTACTTTTTAGCAGAAAAATAGATAATAACAAAAGCATTTCTTAACTACGGTAACTTGTTTGTCAGATGTTGATTGATGAAATTGATAGCTGAGGTCAGAAATCATGGGACGGACACATTTTACGAATTATAACTTATTTAACTACGCTGTAATTTTTAAAAATTAATATTTTAAGCAATTTAATATTTTATCAATTATTAGTTACTTTAGCTTTGTAGCCTTACATTTCAAGATGCTTTCTTGAAAAATAGTAATAAAATTTGAAATACTATATAACAATTTTTTTTTTAATTTCATAACTAATATAAAATGAATAGCACATAAAATTTAATAAATACAGGTATAATTTTTACGTACATCTCAAATGAAATTTTATGGTACTTAATTTATTATTAATTTTTATATTATCTCAGTTAAGAAATTTCAAACAACCTTTAAAATATAATGATAATGTCATGTATGAACACTATATATATATATATATATATATATATATATATATATATAAGTCGTTTATACACATCCACAATTTAAAAAACTGGACGTTCGCAGATTGTAATAAGCTTTTAGATTAATGATTAGTAGAAAAGTTTTAATTACAGTTTTTCTTATAATTTACAAGATTAAAACAGTATTTTAATAGATTTAACAACTATAAATTACTGTAATTAAAATGGTAAAAAATAATAATTCATGTAAAAATTTATTTTTTATTGAAATTTTAATTATTTATTTTGCTTCAGACAATAATATCCTTGACATATTTTATGCAGAAAAACAATTAAAAGTTTCTTTATTTATAATTCAATAACGTCTTAGTTTCATCGGGTTTTGTATTTTACAATTCAGAGTTGATCTTCGGTACCAGGTCGTTCGATTTTAGGTTGTTTGTTTTTATTATTCTTCTTGTTTATGTTTTTTCTTTTATTTGTTCTTTATTTGGTTTTCATTATGCTTTATCTCATATTAATTTGTTTTTATTTTTTATCATATTTTCGATTTTTTTTTTCATTTTCGTAGTGACTGTCTCTACCAATTACTTATTATAAAAAGACGTACGTTTGGTCGTTGTACAAATAGTTTGAGTTTTGTTTAACGGTATGCCAACATCTGTAGGTTTATTTAATGACAAAAATGTGGCTTTTAAGGTATTTTTTAACGTTCGGTTACAGTGAGAAGGTTGACTTAATCAGATTTGAATGAAAACTTTAAAAAAATTCTTTTTTATTTTAGAAAACTGAAAATGTCTTCTAGTTTTCTATTCAAAAATGTTCTACCGAGGATAATTTATTTTCCTTCAAAAATGTGTTATGGTAATAATTTTTTCTTCTAGAATGTGTTGGTAATATTTTTCTTTCAGAAATCTATATTTTTCTATAAAAGTCTATTTTGATGAATATATTTCTATAATTGTGTATTTCCACCAAAACAAGGACAAAATTCGATATAGACAAATGTCAGCAAATTCTTCATTTTTTGCGTTAATAAGTTTAAAGTTTACAGCAGACGTTGTTAAGTGTACAAACGAAGATACAATCCAAAAATACTTTACAAACTTTAAGGTCTAGCTACTTACACCACAACAAGATAAAATGTCCATATAAACACATATCCACCAGCAACTCATAACAAATGTTTAAAATATAATCTTGCTTCTACACACAAAACTTAAACGGAAGACTTGTTATTTAACTCACTACTACACTCGTTAAACGTTAGACGGACTAAGCACAAATGCACACCGATGACAAAATAAAACCTAGTCTATATGGTCATCTACCGTAAACATTCTTTAAACTTAGTAACTCAAAAAATGAATGATTTGTGGACAATACGATCCCAAAGTTAAAGTATTTTTTTTATATACACCCTATATATATAATAAAGCAGCTTTCCTTGATGGAGAAAGGGAAACAGGTACGATACCTGTAAAGCGGCGCAGTTTTTCGTTAGTAGGACTTCTTATCCTAGGCCGGTTGTTTTCTAATTTTAATATCACTGTTTACGAAAAAAAAAAAAAATATAAAAATAAAAAAAACAAAAAGCAAAAAAAAAAACAAAAACGGGCAACCCCAACACATGCACCCACTAAAAATAACTCTTATTTTATTAAAATATATTTCATATTAAACATTCATGAAAAAAGATGTGTGTGTGTGTGTGTGTGTGTGTGTGTGTGTGTGTGTTTCAATGAATGTACCTGACAAGGAAAATCTGATAAGATTTTAAGTATATTTTTTCTAACGTTCTTACAATTTTCTTTTTGAAAAGACTAAGTTCGAAAACTGTCGATGATTATTGTTTCAACCACTCTCGGCCAATTCGTTCCTTCATATCTATCTATCTATCTATCTATCTATCTATCTATCTATCTATCTATCAATAGTTTATTCATATCTATCTATCTATCTATCTATCTATCTATCTATCTATCTATCTATCACAGTTTATTCATCTATCTATCGATCTATCTATCTATCTATCTATCTAT
>JBBBDQ010000131.1:1472500-1597500 GCA_037127315.1 Ascarosepion bandense | reverse complement strand
ATTTATCTATCTATCTATCTATCTATCTATCTATCTATCTATCTATCTATCTATCTATCTATCACAGTTTATTCATATCTATCTATCTATCTATCTATCTATCTATCTATCTATCTTTCTTTCACGCTCTATTTTACTAACCGTATCAATTCCTTTCTTCTTATCTATCTATCTATCTATCTATCTATCTATCTATCTATCTATCTATCTATCTATCACAGTTTATTCATATCTATCTATCTATCTATCTATCTATCTATCTATCTATCTATCTATCACAGTTTATTCATATCTATCTATCTATCTATCTATCACAGTTTATTCATATCTATCTATCTATCTATCTATCTATCTATCTATCTATCACAGTTTATTCATATCTATCTATCTATCTATCTATCTATCTATCTATCATATTCTATCTATCATCTATCTATCTATCTATCTATCTATCTATCTATCTATCTATCTATCTATCTATCTATCGATCTATCTATCTCTTTCACGCTCTATTTTACTAACCGTATCAATTCCTTTCTTCTTATCTATCTATCTATCTATCTATCTATCTATCTATCTATCTATCTATCTATGTATCTATCTTCCTCTTTCACGCTCTATTTTACTAACCGTATCAATTCCTTTCTTCTGATCTATCTATCTATCTATCTATCTATCTATCTATCTATCTATCTATCACACAGTTAATTCATATCTATCTATCTATCTATCTATCTATCTATATATCTATCTATCTATCACAGTTTATTCATATCTATCTATCTATCTATCTATCTATCTATCTATCTATCTCTTTCACGCACTATTTTACTAACCGTATCAATTCCTTTCTTCTTATCTATCTATCTATCTATCTATCTATCTATCTATCTATCTATCTATCTATCTATCTATTTATCTATCTATCTATTGAAGTTTTTCTTTGTTTATCAATATAACTAAGTTGTTTTTCTAAGTATCTATCTATCTATTTATCTATCTAAGTTTTTCCTTGTTCATCTAAGTTCATCTATATAACGAAGTTGTTTTTCTAAGTATCTATCTATCTATCTATCTATCTATCTATCTATCTATCTCTCTATCTATCAAAGTTTTTCCTTGTTTATCTAAGTTGTTTTTTATCTATCTATCTATCTATCTATCTATCTATCTATCTATCTATCTATCTCAGTCTGTTCATAGATCTATGTAAGTATATTTATATCTATCTCTTTCAATTTCTATCTCTGTTCTGTGTATTTTTTGTGTATCTGCCTGAGCTGGTTCCTATCTATCAATCGTCTGCTTAAATAAATAAATCGGCAGTTTTATCGTGACACCTTCCTACTCTAACTATTTTCTTTGCCCTTTTTTGCTACTGTCAAGCACGAACGCGTATAATGACAACACGTGCCAAGCTAACGTATAAATACATACGTGCGTGAGAGAGAAAGAGAGCGGAATACTCGCGTGTCTGTGGCACGGGAGTCGTTACTCAACGGTGTTTCGACTGAAATTCCTAGAATATGTAGGGTATCTTCGATCCACTTACTTTGACACAATGATTAATTACACTCGAACGAAAAACGGCTATGATCATTCATTGGACTCTTCATTCTTATGTGAGAAGGAAAGAAAACCAGTTGTACAAGTAGATAAAATAAAATGAAAAGCGAAAAATAAAACAACTATATTCGAAGACGAGGTGTGTTAATGTCTTCGGCCAAATTTGATAAATTACTTTAAAATTATGGATATTGAAATTAAAATGGGCCCTCAACGGAAATTCGACTTCAAGTCTCGCTAACGGTTCCTCTTTTTCTTTTTCTGACGGTGTTCATGGGTGTGTGCGCTGCGGTGATGTGCATCTGTGTATGCCTCTATATTTTGCCTTGCTTGTTTCTCTATGAGCGTGTATCTGTAAGTGCATATGTATGTACTCGCATATTGTCTGTGCGTGTGGATATGTGCCTTTCTTTAAGTGAGGCTGAATGTGCGGTACTCTCTCCTTTCTTTCTTTCTCTCTCTCGCTCTCTCTCTCTCTCTTTGTGAGTGTGACAATCTCTTTCGCACTCTCTTTCTCTCACCCTTTCTCCCTTCTGTGAGACTTTCTCTCTCTCTCTCTCTCTCCCTCTCTACCTTTTTGTGTGCGTGACTCTTTCTCAGTCCCTCTTTCTTTCTCTCTCTCTCTCTCTCTCTCTCTCTCTCTCTCTCTCTGTGTGTGTGTGTGTGTGTGTGTGTGTGTGTGTGTGTGTTGAGAAAAAGTCTGTATGTTTCTGTGTTTGTTTCATCTGTATCAAAGCCATTTGGTATTGTAGGATTTTAATTCAGCGATATTGTTTTATTTTTGTATACGCATACATACCTACAAACACATGCATATACATGCACATATACAAGCACACACATATATCTATACATAGACGCATACGATACATATATATATATATATATATACATTCTTACATACGTATGTCTAGATATATATCCAGCCAGTCATATACGCGTATCATAGACCTTTTTTATTATTCATACTTTTATATACACGTGTATATATACTTGCCCATCTATATATAGCTGTGTACACACCCTACATATGTGTGTGTGGATACCTGTACATACATATTCATACATACCACTGTTTATATATACCTGCATAATCCTATATATGTATATATGCACCTTCACATACATTCGCAGACACACCTATACTCACGCATATACACAAACAACTATATATATATATATATATATATATATATATATATATAATAATAATGGCCGGTAGTATATATATATATATATATATATATATATATATATATATACTACCGGCCAAAATTATTTGGCCACCCCAGTGGTTTAATAAATGATGTATTTCATACTAATACTTTTTAGCATTTATTGCCAAGTGAACATTTGTAAATGAAAATAGAATGGTGTTTTGTTAATATTGTACAATAACATGTCCATCAAATGAATTTATAAATATCTAATAATTACCTATATTGCAGTTTCATCAATAAAAGAATGAAGAACATTTAGGGTGATTCGGACGAGTTCATCCTTGCTTCCTTGTCTTGTAAATTCTTGCAATGTATTAATAAAAAAAGAATCATTCTATTTTCATTTGAAATAATCATTTCTTAAAAAAAAAACAAAAATAAACTGGGATGGCCTGATAATTATGGCCGGTAGTGTATATAAATAACAACCCAAATATATAATTAATGCAAGTAAAGGGTTTGTGACTTAGCTTATTGATGTTACCTTCAACATCACGATTCCATAGTTTCATAGACGTAACCGTCCGTCTATTCATCGGCGGGTTGACTTCTTATACTTCTCGATTTTGCTTTTATATGCAATTATATTTGATTTTTATGATTGTTTCACCCGAAGCAAGATAAAGCCACCATTGGTGCACAGAGAGTTACAATGAGAGAAAAGAAAGAAAAAAGAACAAGCTATAGAGGATATCAAAGAAAAGATAAGAGAAAAATGGGAATCAATAAGATAGAAGATAGTAATTAACGTTGCATTTAAACATTTAGAGATCGTAGACGTGTACCTATGTTTCATTGGTTATGCGAAAGTGTTCGCCACAAAGAATTAATAGAGATGCTCAGCAGCCTCGACTTATTTGGGAAAGACATAAGAGTAATAAAGAATCTCTCCTGGCAGCAAACCGCCTGCATTCGGACAGGTAACGAATTCAGCAGATATACAAAGATAAAAAGGAACGTAAGACAAGGATGTGTCTTTTCACCGGATCTGTTCAACTTGTACAGCTAGACTATTCTGAGGAACCTAGATGTTATACCAGGATTTGTCATTGGAGGCCACAATTTGAACAATATAAGGTGTGCAGGTGATACGTGCTGATAGCAGACACGAAAAGGATACTACAGGATCTCATACAGAAGGTAGTTGCAGAGAGTGACAAGAAAGAACTACAAATAAACTGCAAGAAAACCGAATGCATGGTCATCAGCAAAAAGAGCAGCCCAAAATGTCAGACACAGGTGGAGGATACTAAAATCAAGCATGTACAAAAATTTAGATACCTGGGAAGTGTTCTAACAGGAGACAGAAAGTGGGACAGAGAAATCCGATGGCGAATTGGCATGGCGAAGGACGAATTCCAGAAGCTAAGTAGAGTATTATGAGACAGGAAAATTTCACTAGAAACAAAGAAGAGTGTACTGGATTGCTATGTGATGTCAGCTCTTCAATATGGAGGTGAATGCTGGACAATAACATCGAAGATGAAGAAAAAACTTGAAGCAACTGAAATGTGGTTCTACAGAAGGATGCTGCGGAGATCAGGGATTGAGCATGTGAGCAATGATGAGGTCTTGGAAAGGATGGAAACCAAAAGGAAATTAATACTGAGCATCAGGAAGAGACAGCTAAATTCCTGGGACATGCAATGACGAAGGAGAGCTATGATAACCTAATACTAACATCCCTACTATACTAACAGGCCAGGTAGAGGGAAGAAGAGACAGGGGAAAACAGCGTGTAACGTACGACTGGCCTGAGCAGGTGGATGGCAGAACGGGGATTGCGTGGTGTAACGGGAGGAAGCGTGCTAAGAGCCACCAGGTATAGGGATACGTTGGAGGCCATAATCGCCTATGTCCTGAAAGGACGAGGCACATAGCAGAAGAAGAAGAAGAAGAAGTTTTCAGGGAAGTAAGAATATGGAAGTAAGGATATTTCCACTGGTTAGAAATGTGAAAAAAGAAGCATATAGTTTTGATGGTAAAAGGGTTTGACCGAAAAGCCAATCTAGTAACATGGGTAAATTCATTTGGTATATGGTCAGGGATGTTTTTTTTTTGTTTTTTTTTTTTCATAGTGTATGCATACGTTCGTGAGCGCACGTTCGTGTAGGATGTGATGATATTTTTTTTCTTTTCGTCGCTTTTTTTCTTCACATTACACTCATTTCTTAAACATTTTTTCTCTTATTTTTTTCTCTTTTCTTTCAATTGCTGCCATTTTGCTTTCAGTTTTTCTAGACAAGCAGTCGTTTTTAATCTTTGAGCATTCTAAACTTTTCTAATTTTTTACATGCATAATTATATATATATATATATATATATGTGTGTGTGTGTGTGTGTGTGTGTGTGTGTGTGTGTGTGTGTGTGTGTGTGTGAACGGGTTTCTCACACTAAAGCAAGGACAAAAATTCATTTAAACAGCAAATCATCCGATTTTTTAAATTAAGTTTAAAGAATGTTTAACGTAGATGGCGCTGTATTATGTAGACTAGCTTACATTTGAACATTCGGATGCATTTGTGGCTAGTCTGTCTTCAACGTTTAACGTGCGTAGTAGTGAGTTAACTGAGAAGAATATCCTGCCATTGTTAAATACAATGGCAGAATATTCATATCGTGAGCAGGTAGACATAATTTTTACAAACGACCGCGCAAATGGTAATGGACACGAGGCTGCACGGTTGTATTAGATTGCATTTCCAGACCGAAGGCAGCCGAGTCATACAACTTTTGCTACTGTTGCTGAAACAGGGTCCATGGCACCATAAACTCTGGATCGAGGAAGACTCGTACGCCTGACCACAAGAATACATTATACAGGTTGCCGGAGGTATCAGTACACGTCAAAACTTTTGCCAATTGTTTATTGCACAAACTGCCAATCCATTGTTTGTCTCTTTACTCTTGTTTGCGGATGAGACAATATTTGGAACAGATGAAATAACAACTTTACACAACAAACTTTTATGGGTGGATCGAAGTCCCCATACAATAGAGGCGAGACACCAGCATAAGTTCACGACTAATGTGTTAGCTGGAATAGTAGGTAACTTTCTGGTAGATTTATATCTTCTCCCAGCACGTTTTACAGGAGCTGTCTACAGGGACTTTATTTCGAACACACTTCCAGACCTGCTAGAAGATGTACCCCTGATCATACGAAGACGCATGTAGTTTATGTGTGATGAGGCTCCAACACATTTAATCATAGTGTTCGCGATGCACTGGCTGACATTTATCATGAAAGATGGATAGGTAAGGAAGGAACGATTCCATGGCTTGCACGTTCCTCCGACCTCAATCCGTTAGATTTTTATATGTGGCACCACCTAAAGCAATTGGTTTATGCAGCAGACATTAATAATGCAGAATCGCTTCATCAATGAGTCATGTGAGTCAACCATTCGACAACGTGTGGGTGTATTTGAAAGAGTCCGACAGTCAAGGATCCGACTTGTGCATACGTATGTAGAAGCAAGTGGGGAAATCTTTCGAACGTTTGTTATGAGTTAATCAGGTACATCTATGGTCTTTGCGACATATGTTTATTTTGCTTTGGTGTTAGGAACCCGCGTCCAAAGTTTATAAAAGCATTTTTTTATATACCATGTATATATAAGATTATAATTTGCATGATGCGTTGTTTTTCTGATATTATTATTATAATATATATGATTATGTGAAGTAATTGGAATACCAAAATCTTGCTGAAACAGTCACAATAGTTTACTAATTAGTAAAAAATAAATATTACCTCCTTCCTTCCAAAGTAATCATGTCTAGCAAGAGATTTCTAAAATTGTCTTTAATTGAATAAAAGTAAACTCTCTTGAAAATTGTCTAAATAAAAAAATCTAAGAGATAAAACTTACAAAGAGGAAAATGCACATCATTTCTTTAATATTGGGAAGAGTGAGAAACTTTAACTGTCGCATCTACAATTTAGATCAAAATATAAAATTGTACAGAAGAATTCGCCGAATTCAACTTTTCCTAATTTGACAGTTTATCTAATTCAATACTTTTTTATTACACCACAAACAAATTACTACTAAAAATGTTCACTTAATTAGAAATAAGAAAACAAAAAAAATTAATAAAAAATCAAAACTATGAAATAAATTGATAATTAAAATTACATACAAAACCTGGCTAATTAGATTAATTAACTGAACTCTATTAAAATAACAACAGATTTCATATTTTTTGAATAGTTAAAATATCGAAGAAAATTTTTAAAATAAAATTTATTAATTGAATTTTAATATACAGTCAAATTTCCCAGATGTGAAAACCATTTTTTTTTTATTTTATCGATTTTGCATTCAATATTACAGTTGAATTGGTCAAGTTTGACTTCGCCTAATTCGCCACTTTTTTCTTGGCCTTTGAGGTGTTGAATTAGGCGAATTCTACAGTATTACAATCGAAAAAATGACCGTAGAATAAATAATTGGCCTGATCTTGTTTACATGCTTTTATGTTAGTAATATTACTATAATTCAAAAGAATTGTCGCTCTCTAATAGTGTAATTCTTAAAATAATTTTTCAAATTACTAAATTGTTTTTTAACATTACATATTCAAAATCAAATTATAACATTTTTTAACTCTATCGAGCTATTTACATCATTTTTAATTTGATTGGATAGCTTGAATTCTATTTATTTTGACTATTTTTTTATACTATTTATTCACTAAAAAATTATTATTATGACATACTAAATTTAAAAATAATGTGTGCAAAAATAATGTGTTAAAAACAATTATGTAGATAATTTTTAGTTATAATATTTTCAAATTTTATTGTTTGCTGCAATTAAATTTCTTATTTTTTACTTCACTAGAATATCTTGTCCTTTACTTTTCCAGGTTTAATAACTTGATCTGTTCTTTCCCAGGTTTAATATAACCTTAAGAATATTACTTTTCATGCGCGCATTTTTATGTAGTTATATACGCGTATTATAGATGGTTGCTCATGTCTATAAATTCACTTAAAATTTAAGGAAACCACTGTTATTTTATGCTTTATAAAATCATTCCATCATCTTGATTTTTATATAAAGATATGCGGGTAGATAGCGGCTTGGGTTGAGAAATCGAATTCGAATTCTAGTCAAGTTCGTTATATTCCCTTACACGCAAAGGTATGAGCTCATCTCTTCTCCCTTAGCTATGAGTTAAATAAGAGAATGTGTGTGTGAAAAAATAATTTTTCCTTGCAAAATGTTGTTACTTCAATATTCACTCGCAAAAAAATATTCTTACAACCTAAAAAGCTAAGCAAAGATTCATAACCGTAAAATAGAATATATAATAAGTCATGTTTATGGAGGACATGAGGTGATACAATTCAATATCTAATAAACAAAAGTGAGAAGACAAATAAGATCAACCACGACTTTGACCTCGCGAATTCCACATTTATTACAAAAGAAAGTCACTAAGATAAATATTCTCGGAAGTGCCAGTATCGAATTTTACCAAAATGTAAATTTGCGCCCTGGATTTTTATCAATCTCTCCTTTCCTCAAAGAATTACTACTTTACAAAGCTAAGATACACGAATATACTCCAAAAATAATTTTTAAAAACCGTTAGATCCATAACCTAATGTTATTAAAAAAATATATAACTTATAAATCAATCCGAATTAAAAATAATTTAAATACTAATTCATATATATATATATATATATATATATATATATATATATATATTCACCTACTTACTTTCGTTTATTAGAAATTGTATTGTATTACCTCATGTCCACTATAAACTTACCAGAACTTTGCGTTAACCCTATGAATATATAATAATAAACTGTAGACTTCTCAAAGCGTTTCCCCATTAATTCTGACGAACAGGCTTCTCTACTTAATCTTTTCCTTACTTCCTCTCCGTGCTACTGAGGTCACTTCCTGGGTCACAGCCAACATCGAAGATTTCGGTTCAGTACGGAAATACTAAATGAAACCACAATTTTCTCTTTCGTTCCCTTACCTGTTCAGCAGATAGAGCCCACAAGAACCACTTCTCCCGGCTATATTAGGTTCTGACCCCTCAAATTATCGCTCTATTAGTCTCTTACTTCTTTTAGTAAAGTACTCAAGGCTCCAACCAACGCCAAACTGATTAAGCATCTTACTTCAGAAACTATATGGCTTTTGTTTTGCCATGTGCACTGCTAATGTCATCCCTTTGTTCATCAAACTTTTGAATGGGAAGATCGAACTATGGCTCTAGAAATCTCAAAGACGTTCGTCTGCGCATGAATACTGTTGCCATATCTGGCAAGTTGCTCATGGTGTATATTTAGAAATTCTTAACAAAATTCCAAGAAATCAAGGCTCTAACCAACGCCAAACTAATTTCTCACCAACGTGATGTGGCTTCCCTGTATTTTCTACAAATATTTTACAGCAACTGTTTTGATGAGCTTTTTTCCTCAGACCCTTGACTGGATAAATTTAAAGATGCAAGTTATATGATGGTGGATGCTATAAAACAACTATTGAATTCAAACCAAGTCTAAAAGCCACTGACATGCATTTGGAATCATATCACCAGGCTGCCAAGAAGACAATAACTGAACAACGAATGGCAGACCTAAACTTTACACACACACACACACACACACACACACACACACACACACACACACATATATATATATATATATATATATAGTGTGTCGAGGCATCAGATAAATTAACATATATTGTTAAATATAACAATGAAGGTTTATTGTGCTTAATCATCGTATTTTGGCTTTAATTTCAGGTGAAAATAAAGAAAGAAATTATACAAGATTTGGATATTTTTTATTACGCTGGAACTAAGCTTTCGCCCCACATAAAATTTCACCTGAAGTTAAAGCCAAAATACGATGTTTAGAACGGCTCATAATTAAAAATAACAGACATTTATTGTCTGTTATATTTAACAATATATATATATATAGGCAGGTTTCATTAAAAATGACAGACAAGGTTTTGTGGTTAATTTTTTTTATGTAATTTTCATGTGATCTTATCAATTTTTTTTTTTTTTGAGAGCAAAAATTATATAAAAATTCATCACATGATTCACCCAATATCGTAAATAATTATATCGGCCATACGACTACGAAAGTGACATGAAAACTCACGCTGCCTCTCTCAGATCAGAGCTCAGTTCGAACTTATTTACACAAACACAGATACCTACCAAACGTTATCCCTAACATACTTGTTGACAACACAAATATTTACACAACATTATCCAAGTGCAAGAAAGAAGGATAAAATAATGGACGCATTATTCATAAAAAAGAAAGACCCAACACTCAATAATATCAACTACGAGCACGCTAACAACGTTTTAGGAACTAAAACATACACACTACTCTACGGGCATATATAGCATTGCATACATTCTGTACAGAAAAAATAAAATACATCCTCGATAATGACTAAACGTATAGCCGAAAGTTCTTGGATAAACAAATCATTAGGACAATTTTCCCCAAAAGAAAAGAATGATAAGATCACTTGAAAAACTACATAAAAATTTAACCACAATATATTTTCTGTTAGTATTAATGAAACCTACATAAAAGAGGGATTACTGCTCAGATACACAATATGTATATATATATATGTATACATATATACATATTGATATATATATATATATATATATATATATATATATATATATTCGTCATCCAGATTCAAGCCTGTTTTGTTGTATCACAGCTCATCAGTGTGGCTAGACATCCACTTGCTTCTGGCCGGGATGGAGACTCGACCGATTTGGTTTCAGTCGGAGTTGCTAATCCATAAGCCATTGGTCTATGGAATCAGAGAAGGAAAATTTTAGCGTGTTGTATGCAAGCAGTGTATACACACGCCAGTTACCAAAAGAACTCAATTCATTAATGAAGAGTAATGCATAAATCGCGAAAGTGGTAAGTGTTTTATTTAAAACTTTCTTGTAGAGAGCTCAGTCGTACTGAGAGCATAATATATTCGTCATCTACATACAAGCCTGTTTTGCTGTATCACAGCTCATCAGTGTGGCCAGACATCCACTTGCTGACCGGGATCGAAACTGGACCGACTTGGTGTCAGTCGGAGTCGTAACCCCTAAGCCATAGGAGTATGTAATCAGAGAATCAGAGAAGGGAAATTTTAGCATGTTATATATAAGCGGTGTATGCACATGCCAGTCACCGAAAGAACTCAATTCATTGCTGAAGAGTATATATATATACCACTTCGGTCGGGTTTCAATCCTGGGTTAAAAAGCAATCGGAGTCTAACCGTACTGATGAGCTGTGATGAGATCTGTCTGCGAATGACAATATTTACGCTCTCACACCCTGATTGAGCACTCTGGAAGAATGATAGACTTTGAAAAACAGTAGCTACCCTGGCATGTACGCATTGCTCATTCAGTAAAATGAATTAGAGCACTCTGGCTATTGGGCTCGTATAATGATAATATACGCGCTAAAAGGTCTGCCTTCTTCCACCGAACGCCCATAGCCCAGAGGTAGAATCACCGACTGACTCCAATTCGATCGGGTTTCAATCCTGTGTTAAAAAGCAATCGGAGTCTAACCGTACTGATGAGCTGTGATACAGCGAAACAGATCTGTCTGCGGATGACAATATATATATAGTGTTTAATTGTGATAATGTTTAGCAACAAGGTTTTGTTTGTCAGTGGTTTTACTGATAAAATGTATTTTGGAATGTATTTTGGCAAGCAGGCTTTTATCCTAAAGTGCTACATATCGGGATATAAATAAGAGCGTTGATAAGTACATAGGGATTGTCTCGTTAATTGAGCAAATTCATGCCGACTTCAAAATTTCGTGAGGTCACTGCTATGATGTGCTCACTCATCAAGTCTGTCACCTTCCTGACGAGTGGGAACATCATAATGGTAATCCTCACGAAACTTCGAAGTCGCTATGAATCTGCTCAGTTAAAGAGACAAACTCTGTAATTAAATATATATCACTTGATCACTTGAAGTGTCGAAACAAAATAACTACTTTTGTACTGATACATATTCATGTTATAATTCCTGAATATATATATATATATATATATATATAGTGAGAGAGAGGGGGAGGAGGGAGAAATTGACAATATATTTAGATACCCAAAAGAATTCAGCCAAACAGCTTTGATAAATTCAATATGTTTATTTCTTTTTTTTTTATTTACTGTATTTTTACAATTTTCGTATGCGATTTTGTTATCGGTATCAAAATTGTAGGTAAACTGTCTAAATGTTTTTGTTCTAATTTTATTCGCATACTTTCGACTGTTCAGCAATTATTCAGAAATGGGTGTTGTCAGTATAGAAGACAATATTTTGTTGACGGCCTCATGGCATTTTTTCGAGAGTTTAGATTCGAATTAGTCCAAAGTGACGTCAGAGATAACATGTGTGAACCGCACAGGAGAAACATGTATCAAATATTTATGCATATATTATTATTATTATCATTATTATTTTTATCATTATTATTATTACTATAATTATTACCATTATTATTATCATTATTATTATTGTTATGCATCCATAATAAATATTTTAGATACACTTCTATATATATATCTTTCCTGTGGCGAAAGATATATTATTGTTGTGGGTTGTTTTATTTATTTATTTTCTTGTATAATAATGACTTCAGGAATTTTGAGTGATCTTCTGAAGTGAGGCCTTTTGTCTGATGCTAATAGTTGTATTTTGGCTGTGCGTGATGTGATGATCGCTATGTGCACGAATTAAACGAAGTTTTGACAAGTGTCAACTTAACCTACAATAGTTTGCGGTGCATATCTGGCCACTGTAAGAATTTAATGTTTTTTTATTATAACTATGGATATTGGTGATGCAATCTCCAACAGGACACGAGAAATCATAAAAAATAATGATTTTACGTGAGTAATACGTGCAATGAATTATGTTTTTAATGGCCTTTTCATTTTGTGAATCTGGTTACGGAGTAATATACAGAGTAGTCCAAAAATAAATGTACAGTAAATGATAACATTTATTTTGAGATGACATATACAATTATATTTACTAATACAACGATTACATTGACAATTAAACTTTACTGTACACGGTAATACAAAAGCGCTTGAATTTTATCAACGCAAGTGCTTAAGCTGTTGTCCATCTCAATTTATACATCTTTGAAGTCTACCTTTCTCGCTTTGACAAACATTTCTAAAAACAATTTATTGGGGCATTAATGTTAATATTTGATTACAAAATAGATTAGAATAATTGATCGACTATTAGCTTCACTTTATAATAAATATAAAAATTTATATATATACTTTATATATATATATATATATATATATATATATTATGAATTAATGTTAAAAACTACGAATTTTAAATTCTGAATTTAAAAAGTATTAAATTTAGATTATTGTAAACTTATACAAATATGAAACGAGGAAAAGAGATAGGCGCACAGATATACAAATATACAGATATCCACATATAGACCGCATATAGACAAATATATACACATAGAAACATATACTAGTATACATATAAATGTACAGATCCATAAACGCACATATAAATATACATACAGAAATTTTTAACATTTGTTTTTAGCGACGCGTCAATTTGTCTGTTAAATTTTAAAGCCAGGTTTGGAAAACGACTGCAAAGGCTACAATATTGGATACAAGTAAGAACAAATTCGTAAGAGGACAGTCATATTGTAGTGCATGAACACATAAACATAATTAAATATATATGCACGCAGATACTCAAGCAAAAAACAGAATACGTACATGACTAAAACTTCACAAAGCATCATATACAGAATAAATCACACTCATGGCTCTACTTATATACAACTATTGGCATAAATACACACAAATAAGCACAAAAACACTCACACAGAAGCGAAAGCGCACATAATACGTTCATAGAAAAGAATATATATATATATATATATATATATATATATATATATATATATATATATATTTTAATCATATCATCCCGAGCAAGGCGGTAACGCGACTGATGTGCAGGGCGCTACATAGGAGTGAAAAGATTGGAAAAGAGAAAACCGGAAACAGCATCCTAAACAGGAAACAAGGGATGAGCCTCTTAACCTGTTCAATAGACATGGGTGGAGTGTGAACCGGGCGATAGTTTAGTCTATCTACTCCAATTAAATAAATATATATATATATATATATATATATATATATATATACTCTCTCTAACACACACACACACACAGACACACACACGCACACACGCACAGATAGATAGATAGATAGATAGATAGATAGATAGATAGATAGATAGATGTACACACACATACATAGGCATAAGAACAGATATACACACAAATACACATAGAAATATGAACATATATATATAAACACACATACATATATATCTAAACTTATTTATGAATGGAACTTTGTCTGTGTGTGTGTCTGTGTGTGTGTCCGTTAGCTATAGACTCCGAAACGGCTGAACCGATTTTCTTGAAAATTTACACAGTTGTACTATAAGCGTCTGCGAGTGTTCTTAGCTAGATTTTGTGTCGAGGTACCCCCGATAAATATCGGAAATTCATAATCGAAAAAATCGGGTTATAGAAGGAGTGGTCCGATTTTAATCAAATTTGATACACTCGTAGACAAAGACATAAGAAACGATATTCAGAAGTTTCAAGGTTGTAGTTCTTACAATCGTGCAGAAAATCGATTATATATTCACATAAAAAGCAAGATGTGTGTGTGTCTGTTTATCTGCCTGTATGTTTTTATTTTTTTCAGTCCTTTTATTTTAGTTTTGCTTCGAATTTGGCTTTAAGTAGGTATAATTGTAGTTCTTTGTCTCAGACATGATACCATTTACTCAGAGGACTTATTTAGCCTTCAAAATTCAGTTTACGATGAAAAAAACTTATTTGATATCGATACCAGGAAATCAAAATTTGACTTACATCCATTCATTTTTCTTTCAATCTACGGTTTTGCTTTAACTGAAAACAACTATTTCTTTTTAGTCTTTTGTGCCAACGTCCAAAGAATCTGAGCTCCATGACCATGGATTAGTTTTAAAGCTTTCATTACACCCGTGCAACGCCGGGCTATACTGCTAGTATAAATATATGTATACATATACATACATATACATATTTATGTTATAAATTCTAAATAAATATTATTCGCTCTACTTTGTATTGAGCACTTTTTTAAGAATAGTATTTTTTTATATACGGAATCCATCCATACCTGCCTATATGTGTGTGTGTGTGTGTGTGTGTGTGTGTGTGTGTGTGTGTGGAGAGAGAGAGAGAGAGAGAGAGAGGTCCGTGTCAAGGTTGACGCAGAATACAATAATTTTACGATTATTACTGAATATGGGTAATGTACAATGTTCAAACACGCTCTCTCTGTCAATATTGTGGCATGTTAGTAATCCGACATTTTTGCTACCATAACTGCCAACAACACAATAAACAGAGATATGGATTCGAACCATATAACCCGTTTCTATTTTTCGTACTGATCAAAGCTCGGAGGACGAAATAGAATCTTTCTATTCAATACTGGACAGTGCTAAGGCTCAGTGCAAAAGCCAAGAAGTTAGGATAATAATGGGGGACTTAAATGCAAAGGTAAGTAAAGATAGAGAAGGAGACACGAACGGCAACTTCGGACTAGGAGAGCGCAACGAAAGAGGAGAAAAATGGATCCAATGGTGCTCAGCCAATGACCAGGTCATTACTAACACCTGGTTCCAAGAACACCCACGACGTTTATGGACATGGAGAAGCCCAGTAGGTGACACGAAGAACCAAATAGATTATATAACTATAAACAAGAGATTCAGGAACGCAGTAGTCCAATGCAAAACATACCCAGGTGCTGACTGCGGAAGTGACCACGTCCCAGTCATCTGCAAACTAAAAGTGAAACTCCGAAGACTGAAGAAGCCCAGCATATCACCAAGGCTGCAATACGACACACTAGAGGACGATCTCACCCTGCAGAAAGAATATAATAACAGCGTGAGAAAGAAATATGAAGAACAAATTGGAAAAGGATACTCAAAATGGGATTCACTAAAAGAAGCAATGGTGACCTCAACGAACAACATAGCCCCAAAGGAAATCAGATGCAGAAGAAAAAACGAGTGGATGACCGAAGAGATCCTCCACATGATGCAAAGGAGACAAAAAATAACGCCAAGACACGGAGCAGAGTACAAAAAACTTCACAGGGAGATAGGGAACAAATGCAGACAAGCCAAAGAGGAATGGCTCAACAACAAATGTGCAGAAGTAGAGAGACTGAGCAGGAACAAAGCAGAGATGCATAAAGAGATAAGAGAACTGACAGGACAAAAAACCTGCTCCTCAACAGGATGCATAAAATCCAAGGAAGAGACAATCATATTAGAGAAAGAGGAAATACTCCAGCGATGGGAAGAATACATAAAGGATCTCTTTTGCGAGAAGAGAGAACAACCGAGAATACACAAGGAGATGGATGGACCGGAAATACTAAAATCCGAAGTGGAAGCTGCAATGGCCAAAATGAACAGAAACAAAGCACCTGGTCCAGATGGCATAGTGATAGAACTGCTGACAGACTTAGAAGAATATGGCATAGAAAAGATTACCGACATAATAAACGAAATTTATAGCAGCGGAATAATACCAGAAGACCTATGCAAGTCGATATTTATAGCGCTGCCGAAGAAACCTGGTGCAAACGAGTGCGAACTACACAGAACTATCAGCTTAATGAGTCACATTACAAAACTGATTGTCAGAATCCTGATGAATAGAGCGAGAAGCAGAATCAGGCCAGAGATAGGGCAGGAACAGTGCGGGTTCGTCAAGGACACTGGAACAAGGAACGCCATATTCATGATTAGGATGCTCTCTGAAAGGGCATTACAAATGAAGAAAGACTTGCACCTATGCTTCATTGACTACGCGAAAGCATTCGACAAAATACGACACAAAGAATTGATGGAAATGCTAGGCAACCTCGACATTTTCGGCAAAGACATAAGAATAATCAAGAATCTCTACTGGCAGCAAACGGCCTGCATACGGACAGGTAACGACCTCAGTAGATACACAAAGATAGAAAAAGGCGTAAGACAAGGATGTGTCTTTTCACCGGATTTGTTCAACCTATACAGCGAGAATATTTTGAGGACCCTAGATGACACACCAGGATTTGTTATTGGAGGCCACAACATGAACAACATAAGATATGCGGACGATACAGTGCTGATTGCGGACACGGAAAGGAAACTGCAAGATCTCATACAGAAAGTAGCAGTGGAGAGTGACAAGAAGGGACTACAAATAAACTTTAAGAAAACTGAGTGCAAGGTCATCAGCAAAAGATACAACCCAAAATGCCAAATACAGGTGGGGGATAACAGAATCAAACAAGTCCAAGAATTTAAGTACCTAGGAAGTGTTCTAACAGGAGATGGAAAGTGCGACACGGAGATCCGAAGGCGAATTGGCATGGCAAAGGACGCGTTCCAGAAGATGAGCAAAATACTAACACACAGGAAAATCTCAATAGAAACGAAGAAAAAAATACTAGAATGCTACGTGATGTCAGTTCTTCAATACGGCTGAGAATGCTGAACAATATCATCGAAAATGAGGACAAAACTGGAAGCGGCCGAAATGTGGTTCTACAGAAGGATGCTACGGATATCGTGGACTGAGCATACAAGCAACGACGAAGTGTTAGAAAGAATGGCAACAAAAAGGAAATTGATGCTGAGCATCAGGAAGAGACAACTGAAGTTCCTGGGACATGCAATGAGGAAGGAGAGCCTGGAGAACCTGATACTGACTGGACAGATAGAAGAAAGGAGAGACAGAGGAATGCAGCGGCTAACATATTTGCAGGGTCTGATCAGATGGATGACGGAACGGGGGTTGCCAGGAGCAACAGGAGCAAACATACTAAGAGCCACAAGGGATAGGGAGACGTGGAGATCCATGATCGCCTACGTCCTGAAGGGACAGGGCACATAGAAGAAGAAGAACCATTAGAATTTGAGAGAAGGTGGGAAAGAGGAAACAGTGAGTCGACTACAAATTCCAGCCTAGACTGTAGTGCTGACTATCGAATGGCCTTGAAAAAGTCGAGTCTATCCATCCCTATTTTAGCCACGGTGTACATAGTAGATTAGACGGAGATCACTAGCCTCGCTTGGTAGCTAATCTAAGAGAAAGGATACCTTGATATCCAAATCAGGAATAACCATTTCAGTATTTTTCTAAATACGTCATGTCAATACACTGATAATAAACGTCCTCAAGAAACAAAGCATTTGTTAAAAATACAGTCAGATAGCTCACACATATACTTACATTCACGCGCATATATATATATATATATATATATATATATATATATATCACCCCGAGCAAGGCGGTAACGCCACTGATGTGCAGGGGCTATGCAAGAGTGAAAAGATTTGGAAAAGAGAAAGCCGGAAACCACATCCTAAACAGGGAACAGGTGATGAGCCTCTACACCTGTACAATAGACATAGGTGGAGTGTGAACCGGGCGATAGTTTAGTCTATCTACTCCAACTGAAAAAAATAAAAAATAAAAATAAAAAATAAGAAATAAGAAAAAGAAAAGTGAAAAGATTGGAAAATAGAAAGCCGGAAACCACACCCTAAACAGGGAACAAGGGATGAGCCTCTACACCTGTACAATAGACGTGGGTGGAGTGTGAACCGGGCGATAGTTTAGTCTAACTACTCCAATTGAAAAAAAATAAAAATAAAAAATAAGAAATAAGAAAAAGAAAAGTGAAAAGATTGGAAAATAGAAAGCCGGAAACCACATCCTAAACAGAGAACAAGGGATGAGCCTCTACACCTGTACAATATATGTGTGTGTGTGTGTGTGTGTGTGTGTGTACACACACACACACATATATATATATATATATAACGTAGAATACTTGGTATATTATCCAAGTAAATTCCGATAGAGACGAACTCAAAAGAACTCGATGTTAAATTTATTTATTTAGTTTAACAGAGTAAAATAATTGAGAAAATCTTTTAAGTATACTACAATTTCATGGTCAATATATTTATTTATATTTTTTTTTTAATGAGCGAATAATTTTTTTGTAAATTACCGTTACAAATGTCTATTCTAAATATGAACATGTGAGCGCCTGTGTATAATAATATTTTGGTGGCATATTTTGAAGATTAACTGTTGTATCATTATTTGGCGGTGAAATATATATTACCCATGAAATTGTAGTATATCTAAATTTTTTTCTAAACTATATATATATATACACGCACGTGGGTGCGTACACACACAAACACATAAGTAGAATCGCCGACTGACGCCAATTCCGTCGAGTTTCAATCCTGGGTTAAAAAGCAATCGGAGTCTAACCGTACTGATGAGCGGTGATGCAGCGAGACAGATCTGTCTGCGGATATATATATAACATAGTGCCCATTGTATGTAATCCAGGTAAATTCCAAAAGAGACAAAATCAAAAGACCTCAATGTTAAATTTATTTATTTAATTTAACAGAGTAATATAATTTATAAAAGATTTTTTATTATTACTATGGATAATACATATTTCACCGCTTTGATGTTATTATCACAGTTCGTATCCATAGTAATAATCGAAAATCTTATATATATATATATATATATATATATATATATATATATATATATATAGTTTTCTTTCTCCTATACTGGCTGCCGCCCAAGGTAAGAGAGCCCAGTATTCTCCGTTATGCAACCAATAGTTGAAGGACAATGTATTCATGCCCTTTTCTAAGATAATATCCAAAGAAGCATATGCAATCTTACCGGTTCAGGCCTGGAATTTCATTATCAGTCACTTTATCACCGCTGTAACGTCGCTTTCTTGCACATTTCTATAAATATTACGCAGTAATTGTTCTGATGTGCTTTTCTGTTATACACACAAACACTGCTTGGCAAATAAACGTGAGTCTGCTTAACCAATGAACAAACAACCAACACAAAAGTACAAAATAACAAGGTTCTCTTTTCTTCTCCATACTTAATTTGTGATGGAGCCTAAATAAAAAGGAAAAGTTAAATTTATAAACCTTTCCTATTTGTTCCTTATCCTGTCCTCTTCTCGGATTCCAATCCATATCTGATCCCAATTCATTTAGTCGGAAAATGGAAACTACAGAAAAACAAATTTCAGCACTCAAGACATATATGCATAAAGCTTCTATTATCGCTAAAAACTCTGGTTATTTAATATATGGACAAGAAGCATAAACATAGAAAGTAAGATTATGCCAAACTTAGATTTCAAACCACTATACACAAATATACCCGGCACAAAATGCCTCAGCATATTAAGAAACTAACTTAAAAAATCCAAAGACATCCTTCCTCTACCGATTCATAAAATTATGCAACTGTGCAAAAATTTAAAATATTGTTCATTCTCTTTCTACAAAATATCAGCAACTATAAATTTACCACAAATCTCATCCCCGATAAGGGGTGTTATTGCTTGTCTGTTCCAAGAATTTTTAGAATCTAACACATTTAGACAGATCATACCTAAAAATTCTACTTAGCTTAAATGCATAGATGACATCATTCTAAGGTATCTTCACAAAGAAAATCTACTAAACATCATAAAGAGACTTCATAACGTAGAAGCAACCAGAGAATTCAGAAATGAGCATGAATTGAACAAAACTATCTTTCCTATTAATACGAAAACAAAAAATAAATTGGATTTCAAAGTTTACCTCAAACCCACAAACAGAAACGATCTACTCAAAGATGAAGAAGTGAGTTGCAGCAACAGAAATGTGATTTTACAAAATGATGCGGAAATTACCGTGGACCAAACATGTGAGCAACGAACAAGTTTTGGAGAAAAAGAAAATTATTTAACATCAGGAAGAAACAGCTGAGTTTTCTACTGCTTATAATGAGGAAGGAGGGCTTGGAAAATCTCACACGGGACAGGCAGAAAGCAAGAGGAACAAAGGAAAACAATGCATAAAGCTTTTAGTAAACAAATGGCGGAACAGTATTAACAGAATAACAAAGTTTATTAAGCGCTACAAAGAACAGGAAGTTGTTGAGAGCCATGATCGCCTCCGTCCTAGGGGTGACATGGCACATAAAGAAGATTTCTCTATACAATATAGTCAGCAAGAAAAACAGATCCAACAATAAATCGTATACCGGGATTTATGATATAAAATGTCTGCAATGTCATAAAAGCTACAAAAACATCTAGAAATCGAAAAGCCTGCATCTATGAACATAAGAGGGAGCTACTTTGGAATAACCCTTTAAACTTGCACAAAACAAACAGAAACAAAACAGCAATCTAAGATTTATCTTCCTACAACTACAACCGGTGTAACCTAAAATCTTTCACTCTCACACAAAACAAAAAACCAAAAAAAAAACCCGCTAATCAACATATAAACACTACCAGATATAAATAATAGTGACTACTGGATGCTCAAATGCATACAGATATACACATTTTCAACCAAATCCCACATCGACCAACTTGAATTGAGATATACAAACACACAAAAGCTATACAAACGAATGCTGCTTAACTTAAATGTAAGGTCAATAGACACCTCCTAACACACTAACCTGCTCCCATTCTATCAAACACTCTTCCCATCTGCTCAACCCTCATCCTCGCTATCCTTACTCATCTGTCACCTTCTTCCTGACATTCCCTATGTCTAACCACTACTTCTCTTTACCTTCCCCTATGTAGCCCCATGCGCAATTGTGGCAGTGGAATGCCTTGCTTGGGGTGAGATGATTAAAAAAAAAAAAACAGAAAAGAGACACGTGAGGTCTGTTTAACAAATGAAAATTAAAGAGCAAAATAAAAAATACAGAAATTTTCTTTTCTCCTCTATATTTAAATTTCGGGTGAAGCTTAAATCAAAAGCAATTAAATCAAAAGCAAATTAAATCAAAAGCAATTAAATCAAAAGCAATTAAATCAAAAGCAATTAAATCAAAAAATTCCAGATGTGGAATTTAAAAACGTTTCCTATTTGTTTTATCATATCACACACACACACACACACACACACACACACACACACACACACACACACATATATATATATATATATATATATAGAGAGAGAGAGAGATGGTCAAAGCAAGTCAAATATGTATGTCCAAAATTGGTTGCAATAAGCGGATTCTTATATATACTCGGATATACCGTCCGTGCATTTTGCTTGTGGGATTTTGGAATGTTCGAGTTTCTTCCAACTTTGGTAAATTGGATCCACCTCCGCCTGCAAGAATAAAAGAACGGAAATTCTCTCAAGAAAAAGAATTTTTTCCATGTTCTTCGCTTTCATTTTTTATGTTTAAACACACACAACCTGACATTAATATCATTTCTTGAGTATATAGAAAAGAAACTTGTCATGCTTCCAGTCACTCTCCACCCATAACTAGCGGGGGTGTGCGTTCTTCGTCTCCTCAAATATGCCTGTGTACCGAGGACAGGAAAATCTGTGAAAAAAAAAGTTCACTTTACATCTACGTCTTTAGGACAAACAATAAAGGAAGAAAAGAAAATGACAAGGGGTGCAATAGAGAGAGGAGCTAGAGAGAATGAGGGGAAAAAGAAAATGTAACAGAGCAATAGATAGTGAGAGCATTAAAGAAAGCAAAATGAAATACAAAGTAAAGAGAAAATGATTTTAAAAAAAACATGAGAAAGAGAGAAATCTACAGGGTGCGATGGATAAACTGTCGCCAAAATACACAAAAATGAAAATAACACTGGCGTCTCATTTTAACAGATATCAAATTACACAAAAATATTTTAAAATACTAAATTTATTCAATAAAATCGCCATTGGCTTCAACCATGCCCTCCAGACAACTTTGGAATCTTTTGAATCGCTTCTAAACTGTCTCATTAATCGTTGCCTTCAGTTCATCTTTCATGTTACAAAAAAGTTTTGTTGATATCTCACTCAACTGCACCCCATACATAATTTTTTTTTTAATCGTATCACCCCGAGCATGGCGGTAACGCCACTGATGTGCAGGGGGGCTACATAATAGTGAAAAGATTGGAAAAGAGAAAGCCGGAAACCATATCCTAAACAGGAAACAAGGGATGAGCCTCATAACCTGTTCAATAGATGTGGGTGGAGTGTGAACCGGGCGATAGATAGATCTATCTACTCCAATTAATAATCCAGAGTTTTGAAGTCAGGGGAGCGTAGTGGCCAGATGTAAGAGGTGATGTGTTCGCAGAAATTGTTTGACAGCCATGACTGTGTTCTCATCCATACTGCAGAGTCATATTACTCGACACAAGGTCTTCCAGCAGCCACTTTCTTGGCCATGGACAGCACTGTCCCCTCATAGCCCCTGATGTAGGCCTCCGTGTTGATGCTGAAGCCACTTTGGAAGATGTATAGGCGCATAACGTCACCATCATTAGTGATCACTATAAACACTATGATGTTGACTGGATACACCATACAACTCTTTCTGAATCCTCTACACTGTCCTCGAAATGATACCCAAACGCTTAAAAATATTCGTAATAGAGCTTCCGGGGCGAATGCCAAGCTGTACAGCATGCAATTTACAATTTTCTGGCGGATTAAATTGCCTCATGTGCCTAATTAACTCTATTCTACTAAGCAGTTGACAAAATTAAAAATAAACGCTCATGCGCGAAATTAAGTCAGTCAGTTAAGTGCCATACGTGATACGCTCTTGGACGATCATGTCTCTTTAGAGACATGACTGACTTTTTTAAAAAAATTTTAATCATATCACCCCGAGCAAGGCGGTAACGCCACTGATGTGCAGGGGGGCTGCATAAGAGTAAAAGCACTAAATAGAAGAGAGTAAAGGGAAGGACAAACCATTTAGAAAGGAGCAAGAGAAGGGAGGGGACACAGGTGTGATGACAGTTGCAGATGTGGAGAGAAAGGAAAGGATATACAGGGTGGTGAGGAAATAACTAGGGTCAAGTGGTTAAGAGATGTGTATTGACCGGGTAGAAGATTATCCCGCAGTAGGTTGCCATTACTTTCTGCAGTAGACCGGTTGCCAGCCAAAGCTATAGAACCCAATCTGTCCTGTTATTTAATCCATAACTGGAAGGAAGAGACAGATTAATACCTTTCCCAAGGGTATTTGTGTAAGTGAATTCAATGAATTCAACTGGAATTCGAACTCGGCTCCCCGATTTCTCGTTCCGAATCGATATCCACAGCAACACAACGCACGAAATTAAACATATAAAATGGCGACAAATTACTCATTGCACACTGTATAAAATAATATACTTAGAAAATGAACGAGAGCACAAAAAAGAAAAGAAGAAATGATAGAAAAGAAATAGAGAGAGAATGAGAGATAAAGAGAAAGAAAATGCAAATGGCAGACCGGCAAAGCTAATGAAAGCCTTAAAGAAAACACAGTGAAAGCAAGAGAGACAAAAGAAAAAGTGAGAACGAGAAAGAGAGGGGGGAGAAAGGTAAAGAAAGAATGTGAGATAAAGAAAAAGAAAATGCAACAGAGGAATAGATCGATGATACGTGAGTGAGTCATAAATAAAACTGAGTGATAGTAAGAGAGATAAAGAAAACAAAATGAGAAAGCGATTAAAAGAGAGCCGGAAGAGAATGTGGGAGGATAGATATATAAAGAAAAGTGAGAGAGAGAGAGAGAGAGAGAGAGAGAGAGAGACAGAGAGAACAAAAAAAATTGTAAGTGTTAACAAGTGAGAAAGAAAGAATACCAGCTGCAGTAAGCTTAGGTGTGCAGGTAGTCTAATGGATAATGGCTTGGAATTGTTAATTGGAAAGTTGAGTTCTAATTCTTGTTGGGTTCGTTGTATTCCTTTTCGCGCAAATACCCTTGGTAAAAATGTGAATCCACTTCTTCTCAGCCAGCAATGGATTAATAAAATTTCTAAACCATTATTATCTAAAAAACATTGTTAAAACTTAAATATATTTTCTGGTTTTTATTAATATGCGAAAGGTTGATAAACCGTAGAAAACGAATCAATCAAAACGTTAATGAAGTTTATGGGGAAGGACTTATTCTTATTCTCCAGTCTGCAGCCTCTTTCTCACAGTCAAGAGCTTCTTGCTTCTTGCTACCAAGATTTATCATTAGCGAACATAGTCAAAATTATATATGCAGATGACACAGTATTGATAGCAGACATATTAGGAATATGTAAGAACTCAGAGAAAAGATGCCAAAGTGAAAAGAAAAGTCGAAAAATCAACTGTATGAAGACAGAGTGTACGGTTGGCAGCAAGAGGAACATTTCAAGATGCAAACTCTGAAATGAAGATGCCAAAATCAAGCAAAGTAAAAATATGTAGATATCTGTTAAGTATTTTAACAGTGGGCGAAAAGTGTGACACCGAAACTCGAAGTCACATTAGAATAGTGAAGATGCCTTCCAAAAGCTAAACAAAGTATTAAACAAGAAGGCTTGAGGCAACAGAAATATGGTTCTACAGAAGGATGCTGAGAATACCATAGACTGAATTTGTGAATAACGAGGAAGTTCTAAGTAAAATGAATACAAAAAGAGCGCTCAGATAAGCGCCATTGTTTAGTACTCCCAGTTTAGGCCTTTACTATTTTCACGTAGTCACATACTCCTCATTATCAGTGTATTGCAAGTGTAATATTCCACTCAGCTTTTCCCCAATAACTGCTACGTTGTGGAACAAATTCCTTCGTAGATGCTTTTCTGAACGTTACAATCATGTCATCTTCATTGTTAGTCGTTATCTATCCTGCTTATCGTCATAATCTTCATTTTCTGTCAGCTCTTTTCCCTTTCATATCATATAGTCATTCAGAAACCTCTAAAGCTTGAGTGGTTATTCGAGAATAAGAAAATAAACACACACACACACACACACACACACACACACACACACACACACACACACACACATATATATATATATATATATATATATATATATTGTGTGTGTGTGTGTGTGTGTGTGTTAGGGCACCGCTCCTATTTGACTACAAATGGACAGTTCCCACTGCTATATATATAGCAATGGTGGATTCTCTAGAAGGGTGTCGTAGAGAGTCACTTGAGAGTCTCTAATGAGTTACTGAAGAGTCAGTGCGAGTCAGTGAAGAGTTAGTCACACTTCCGGTGGCGTACCGGAAGTAATCACGTATACACACGTCTTACGACGGATTGGATTCTTGTATCTTTCTATTGTAAATATTACTAATCACTTCTGTACATACTAACCGTCTTTCCGCGGAATACAACTTATATTCTGATTCTGTTGTTGAGTTATTCATTTATACTTGGCGACATAACAATATATATATATATATATATATATATATATTAAATAAAATAAGAAAATTTCACGGGAGTCTGCTGAATAGGCACACCGGAGAGCGAGTTCTCAATGCCATATTAACTGGCCTAGTCTTAAAATTTCTAAAATGAGTAAATTATCGGTGAACAGTGGCCGACCAAAACTAAAAGTTTCATGCGTTTCCACGCAATCACCAACAACAGTTATTTGGAATTTTATACCCGTTTGGCAAGTTCAATATATCCCAAGAGTAGTTGATGCATGGGATGCTTGATATATACATGCACGCACTAACCAAGCTCAACAAGTGTGGAAATGTCTATCCAGCCAAGATGAAAATGCTGTACAATAACAAGTAATTGAAAAAAAAATTAAACACCAAAAAATTCGCATGTGTACCTTAAAAGTACATGATATCATGGTGGAAGCAGTATGAGCATACTGATAAACACATCATTCTGCTCAGCAATACCGGGTCTTCAAAGTCCCGCATGACAGAGCATATAATTTAAATAAAACATGCAACCCCTAAGATAAAGGAGTTTGCTACAGAGGCACACCGGAAAGCAAGAGATCGCATTACCATATTAACTAACAGAGCCTTAATATTTCCAAATAAACATTAGTCGGCCACAACTGAAAGTTTTATCCTTTCTGGCTATCAAATTATCAGTTATCGTTGACAAGAGATTTATTCATGCATTTGTGTGTGTGTGTGTGTGTGTGTGTGTGTGTGTGTGTGTGTGTGTGTGTGTGTGTGTGTTTATTTTTTTCAACCCTTTTATTTTAATTTTTGCTTCGGGTTTGGCTCTAAGTAGGTATAATTGTAGTTCTTAGTCTCAGCCATGATACCATTTACTCAGAGGATTTATTTAGCCTTTAAAATTCAGTTTACGACGAAAAAAACTTATTTGATATCGATACCAGGAAATCAAAATTTGACTTACATCCATTGATTTTTCTTTCAGTCTGTGGTTTCGCTTTAACTGGAAACAACTATTGCTTTTTAGTCTTTTGTGCCAACGTCCAAAGAGTCTGAGCTCCAGTACCATGGATTAGTTTTAAAGCTTTCATTACACCCGAGCAACGCCGGGCTATACTGCTAGTATAGCAGTATAGCCCGGCGTTTTAAATATAGTTTTAAGGTATTTAGCCCGGCGTCTTAAATATAGTTTTAAGGTATGTTTTATTCACATCAAGAAAAACTGTTCAAGATCAGAGATAGAGTGTATGTAAATATAAATATAAAGGTAGACACTTGGCGGCGATACGCGCGAACGCAATCTTCAGGTTATTGTCACCGCTTGTTGTTGGCTGCAGCATCCACTTGATATATTTAATAGATAGATAGATAGATAGATAGACAGACAGACAGACAGACAGACAGACAGACAAATAGATAGATAGATAGATAGATAGATAGATAGATAGATAGATAGATAGATAGATAGATAGATATTATCTCTGGAGTTTTGTTTTTTTTTAATAATAGTTTCACCCCGAGCAAGGCATACCACTGCCACTATTGCGCAGGGGGGTTACATAGAGGGAAAGTGATGAGAAAGGATGGTTAGATATAGGAAATGTCGGAAGGAGGGTGATAGACGGGTAAGGATGCCGAGAATGAGGATTGGGTAGATGGTGAGAGTGTTGGGAGAATAGATGCAAGTTAGTGTGATAGGAGGTGTCTATTGACCTTACATTGAAACTCCTGGAGATTATAGCTCTCGGGAAAGCAGGCATGTTGAAGAGAAATCCACAGACGGGAAGCGCGAGAAATTTTACATCATGATCCAATGAAATCCATACACTCTGGCTCAGCAGGAAATAACAAGGAACGACATCACCATGAAAAAAATTACGCAATGATAAGCTAATATAAAATATTCTCTACTAGGCTCGATATAATTGATATCTGAAAATGGTCAGAGGTTATAGATCGGAACGTCTTTTTTCCTTAACAATATCTATAAAAAGATAAGATAAACGGTTTGTATTAATCGAACTATACTGACTATTGCTCATCTCAAAGAAACAATCTAATGAGTTAAAACCTTTTTTTCAGATATAACCTTTGTTTTAGAAATATATAAACATTCAAAAGTCGGCTTTTTTATATATAAGTAGATTTGCTGTTTTATTCGTTTTAATTTTTTGTTTGCATTACTTTATCCTTGCAAGGACAAGTAAAGAACTTAAATGATTATTTGAGTCGAATGCCTGATTGGGAAGCGGAAGTGCTTAGCCATTTAACACCCTTCCTTCCTTCCTTCCTTCCTTCCTTCCTTCCTTCCTTCCTTGCTTGCTGCTGGCATGACACCCTCGCGACACATAAATGCAGTCCCCACTACCATGACACAATTGTCATACTTTCTTTCTTTCTTGAAATAACACTTTACACATGTTGGAAGGATTTTCCCACAACTACTGACGCCTACTTTTTCTTACCCATGTTGCAATCGTTTCTCCACCCCTGCGAAAGACAATCTCACGCAAACACACAGACAAGTATGTTTCAATGCATACACGTGTTTATGGAGACATATACACACACATACATACGCACATCACGTATTCATAGATGCGAGAAACAAACGTGTATATCGAAGTATCCGCCCTATTTGTGAATGTATTTACATACTTTTACACTGACGCATACAAAATAAAGAATTTGCTTGAAGTACAATGAGTGTAGTGCTGCACTTGCAACCTATTGAAAGTAAGTTAAACTATTTCATCAACCCATCACAAACATCCATGTGTTCCATACTCGACGAATTGCAATCTGTAGTGACAATTTGAATTCTCCCATTGCACTAAATTTCTATAATCATATTTTTATGCTGATATACAAAAAAACAGGTGCTTAAGACAATGATGTGTCGTCTCACCAGACATTTTTTTAACGTTTATAGCAAGGTAATCCTGAGAGAACTAGAAAAACTAACAAGATTTATCATTAGCGAACATAGTCAAAATTATATATGCAGATGACACAGTATTGATAGCAGACATATTAGGAATATGTAAGAACTCAGAGAAAAGATGCCAAAGTGAAAAGAAAAGTCGAAAAATCAACTGTATGAAGACAGAGTGTACGGTTGGCAGCAAGAGGAACATTTCAAGATGCAAACTCTGAAATGTAGATACCAAAATCAAGCAAAGTAAAAATATGTAGATATCTGTTAAGTATTTTAACAGTGGGCGAAAAATGTGACACCGAAACTCGAAGTCACATTAAAATAGTGAAGATGCCTTCCAAAAGCAAAACAAAGTATTAAACAAGAAGGCTTGAGGCAACAGAAATATGGTTCTACAGAAGGATGCTGAGAATACCATAGACTGAATTTGTGAATAACGAGGAAGTTCTAAGTAAAATGAATACAAAAAGAGCGCTCAGATAAGCGCCATTGTTTAGTACTCCCAGTTTAGGCCTTTACTATTTTCACGTAGTCACATACTCCTCATTATCAGTGTATTGCAAGTGTAATATTCCACTCAGCTTTTCCCCAATAACTGCTACGTTGTGGAACAAATTCCTTCGTAGATGCTTTTCTGAACGTTACAATCATGTCATCTTCATTGTTAGTCGTTATCTATCCTGCTTATCGTCATAATCTTCATTTTCTGTCAGCTCTTTTCCCTTTCATATCACATAGTCATTCAGAAACCTCTAAAGCTTGAGTGGTTATTCTAGAATAAGAAAATAAACACACACACACACACACACACACACACACACACATATATATATATATATATCATAGAGCCTATATACCATAGACTGAATATGTGAGTAACGAGAAAGTTTTAAGTAAAATGAATACAAAAAGGGCGCTTATAATTAAAATCAGAACGAGGCAGTTCAAATTCTATGCGACGTAATTTGAGCCCCCGTAGGATATATTAAAAGCAAGAGAGACAGCGGATTAAGATGCTTTACAAACCATAGGTAAATAGTAGAGAGACTGAGAGATGCTGAATTGATAGACTTTACTAAATTAAATTTAAATCGTAAATTTAATTTCGCCGTTAGACATTTATACTATTATAACTACACATGTATATCGTTATAATGGGGCCTCACATCAGTGAGGGGGGCTGTGTGCAAGTAAAACCGTTGAGAGGAAGGCCCCGAAACGGTGCACATTCTCTCTTGATAACCCCAGTTTAAATATAAATTCGAAAGGATCAAAATAACTTCAATGAAGTCATTCATATGCCGTATAGAAGCTCGGTGGAAATGTTATTGGTATAAGGAGCATTTTATATTCAGCTCGGTTCAGGTGAATGTCAATTACAATTCCAGTAATTTCCTTCTTCTAAAACCTATAAAGAATAAGATTATGTGGCGAGACATGATCGGTCATGTTCTGAAGGGATAGAGAAGAGCTAATAAAACTAAAAAAGACATTTTTCAGGTCGTAGGCGATCATGGACTAATTCTACTTACCCCTATTCCTTGTCGATCTTTAAATTTTTCCTCTTGGTATCTCTCCCAAACCCCTCTCCGCCATCCACTTGCTAAAGCCCATCAAGTATGTCTCACGCTGCTTTCCTCTGTCTCTCTTTCCCTATATCCTTCCTGTGAGTATTAGATTCTCCAAGTCCTCCTTCCTCATTACTTCTCCCAGAAACCTTAGCTGTCTCTTCTTGATGCCAAGAAGATACAACATTTGACATTAATGATTTTAAAGAGAGAAACGACTTCGGTGGCATCAATTTGGTTGGGTTGATTCATTTTACATGTCAACACTTTTTGGATTTATTAATATCGAAATCGGATGTGCGTTGTGGTGCAGGAGTTATCGGCTCGGAACAAGAAATCGGGCATCCGAGTTCGAATTCTAGTTGACTTTCTTGCATTCTCTTACACACAAAGAGAAAGGTATTAATCCATCTCTTCCCTCCAGTTATGGATTAAATAACAGGACAGATTGTGGTCTATAGCCTTGGTCGGTAACCAGTCTACCGCAGAAAGTAATGGCAGCCTACTGCGGGATAATCTTCTGCCCTGTCAGTCATGTTTCTTTCGAGACATGATCGCCCAAGTGTGTATCACGTATGGCACTTAACTGAATGAATGTCAAAATCATTATTATATTGAAGTCTATATGTATTTACCTGTATCTGATGAGGTGAATATTTGCCATTTACATTTAAATTTATAAACATTTATTTGCTTAGGGAATAGGTAAATATTTCTCCTATAAGCATCTACTTTGTCCAATGATTTATAAATATTGATCGTTTTTAGGTACCACCAAAATTTATGCTTTTTTCCCAAATGAAAGCAAAAACTCGCTACCCACTATTTAAAAATATTTTCGAAAAATCATAAAAATAACCGATTCAAACGAAGTTTTCATTACTTATCCATTAATGTACGAATGTCTTAGTGAATAGGTTTTATTAAAAACTTTGGGAAAGTATTTTTCAGTAGTGTTTCACACACCTATTTGATATTGCGTGTCTACTTTTTAACTTGGGTTGCATTTGTTCGTTTTTTTTTTTTTTGTATTTGTTTTTTACAGATATATAAAGAAAACTTCCTGAAAAATATCATTTCAGTAAAAATTAATGCAATATCAAGTATGAACATACCGAAAATTTGGCCTATTACATCTTAATATAAATAATTCAATAAAACTCACAAAGTAATTTTTAGACAATTGGTACTTTCACGATTTTGTAAAACGCGTTATTTTCTTTTAGATTTGACAGAAGACAAAAGAATTACACATAATATTCATTTAAAAATATCTTGTAATTTTTCAGTGCAATTTTGAAATTCATCCCGTTGCTGTTTGCACGGATGTTTGTTTTTGTGTGTTTTCTTTTTTTTTTTCTTTTTTTTTTTTTGTGTCTGTTTTCCCGCATTTATTTACAGATTCTTGGATACAAGAATAACCAATACTTACTTCAGTAATTAAACATAAGTTGTTATTCTAAGTTTTTTTATTATTATAAAGCAAATCATTGACTTATTTTTCCTGCATAACATGTTCGCTTCGCTACTAAGAAAGTTTTCAGAATTACGAAGAAACTATTTCATTCATATAAAAAATACTTTATTCTGGCATTTAAAGAAAAAAAAAACTTACTCTTAAAATAATAGATAGATAGATAGATAGATAGATAGATAGATAGATAGATAGATAGATAGATAATGAAGTCATTGGTATAGAAAAATAAATAGAGAAGGACAGACATAGATCCATAAACGCATGAGCACTTTCAAAAGTTTCCCAACTTCACGGTTTTATTTTCTGAAATTTCATTTGAGACACGCCTTATCCTGTTGGCAAAATAAGAAGCATAGATGGTCATCTAATGCTATGCACACTAATTTTTTATACATGCCCCAGACGTTTTTCCTTTCTTTTATCATATTCTTTAGAAATATGGTGTCATCGACAAAAACTTATCTAATAGGAGACACCTCCACATGGAAGGAAGCAACGTCATTCCTTCTAATATTTCAGTCAGTTAAGTGCCATACGTGATACACGCTTGAGCGATCATGTCACGAAAGAGACATGACTGACTGGGCAGAAGATTATCCCGCAGCAGATTGCCATTGTTTTCTGCGGTAGACTGGTTGCCGACCAAGGCTATAGAACCCAGTCTGTCCTGATATTTAACCCATAACTGGAAGGAATAGACGGATTAATACCTTTCCCAAGGGTATTTGCGCGTAAGTGAATACAATGGATTCAACTGGAATTCGAACTCGGCTTCCCGGCTTCTCGTTCCGAGCCGATATGCACTGTAACACAACGCACATCCTCTAATACTTACACAAGATAAAAGTAAAACTTAGAACACAAGCATTGGAAAACATATTAACGACGAACCCCTTGAAAATAGCTAATGAATTGGTCAAAAGCGTATGATATATCTATGGGTACAATTTGTCAATATGTGTGGTGTAGCTAACAGTCGGTTTATGTTTGAATAACCAAATGGCGACAGTCGTTTTATGTTTGAATAACCAAATGGCGACAGTCGGTTTATGTTTGAATCCTCACGTCATCAGACCTGAATATTGCTTTTAAATATACGGCAGTCATTCGGTGTTGTTCTATGTTCACACTGTATATATATATATATATATATATATATATATATATATATATAGCAAAACTCATATGCGCACAAATGCATCTCAACACGCACGCACCCACTCCCTATACACAAGTAAATAATATATATATAAAAGAAGAAAAGAAGTAGTAAAGTTGACAAACTCCGTTTATTATTGAAATAAAAAAAGAAAGAATAGTTAGCTTTGGAGATAGATAGATAGATAGATAGATAGATAGATAGATAGATAGATAGATAGATAGATAGATAGATAGATAAGAAGAAAGAAATTGATACGGTTAGTAAAATAGAGCCTGAAAGAGATAGATAGATAGATAGATAGATAGATAGATAGATAGATAGATAGATAGATAGATAGATAAGAAGAAAGGAATTGATACGGTTAGTAAAATACAGCGTGAAAGAGATAGATAGATAGATAGATAGATAGATAGATAGATAGATAGATAGATAGATAGATAGATAAGAAGAAAGAAATTGATACGGTTAGTAAAATAGAGCCTGAAAGAGATAGATAGATAGATAGATAGATAGATAGATAGATAGATAGATAGATAGATGAGATGAGAAGAAAGGAATTGATACGGTTAGTAAAATAAAGCGTGAAAGAGATAGATAGATAGATAGATAGATAGATAGATAGATAGATAGATAGATAGATAGATAGATAGATAGATAGATAATCTGTTTTCCTTTTCTCCTTGTCGTTACTTTCAACATTCTACATTCTAAAATAATGCAAGTCGTTTTACCAGTCTTTGGACGAAAATACATCAGTGACTGCGTGCGAAGGCAGACAAGTTGTTGAGAAAACCCCCAGTTAAACGCTCGTCACTAATACAACCGACTATTTTTAGCTTCCACACGCGCGCAAAAACAACGTAAAAAGCTGCTGGGTTGTCCTCTCACTGTGACGTCACGAGAAGCTCGACAAGAAATTATCCCCTTTTTCTGATAAGGCCAGTGCTAATAACCTAACGAATAACGTTTACCCCCGAGCCTATGATTAACTTTGCTACGTCAGCCCAAAAATTCTGTGACGTTACCATTTAGCTGCACAAACGTCGGTTCTGGGCTTACTGTCAGTAGCCGAAGACTAGTTTCGTAGAGTGGGGTGAAGAAGAGTCAGTTGTTATTTCCCTTGCCGTAGTTGTGGCGGGGAGTTCGTTTGTGAATGTCGAAGGAAAGAAAAATGTATACGTTGTTAAAAAGCTTCAGGTTTTAACTACGATTCGTTATGACGGAGGTTACTTGACAAATCGTCCTCTCAATCGAGCAGGAAAATGACATAAAATTTTCTCACTTGAAGAAACCGTATTTTTTTTTTTTTTTTTTATACGACGGGATGATTATTTTGACACAGCATCAGACATTAAAGTGCTAAACTCTCTGAAAAAAACTCTAAAAAGACAATTCTTTAGACAGTAGCAGACTGTAATAACATGTTTGACGTAACGTATTGGCTTCCATCTGTTTGATCACAGATGGAAGCCAATACGTTACGTACACTGAGTACATGCAATTTTATTTCCTTCATATCCCATTAGAAATAAAAAAAAGTTTCACTCAGATAGCTTCTTCCTCAGAGTTATATTTGTTGTGCTGACAACCCGATAACTATATTTCTTCAAGGCTAGCGGCAACCATTATCAATCCTACATATCCTTGTAACGAACAAAACAAGAACTAGATTTAAATTTAAAATGCTAAGCCCTGATTGGTTGATTTTTGTTAAACATTAAAAAGACTAGAATTTACAAACTTTGCTTAGCACACATGCAAAAGCAGATCCAAAACAAAATTCAAGAAATTTATTCTATATTTCACACTTTGATGCGAAATGTTTTTCGGCCAATAGAAAGCCAAGTAACATCTAAAAGCAAAAATTCAAATAATCTTCAATGCTCAGGAACAAATTTTTTATGGACCTTTTCACGAGCCTACGCGAAGTTTGTTCGTCGGCCAATGGAAAGGCCGGAATCACATCTGGGTGTAAATTCCAAGTGAGATTTTCAAGCTCCAAAAATTGATTAAAAATTTTTCATCACCAAAGAGAAAAAAGCGAGCGTCTTAATCCTTGCTTTGACAAACGCCAAGCGATCGTTATATTTCTCTCTCTCTCTCTCTCTCTCTCTCTCTCTCTCTTTTAGCTTTTTACTTTCTACTACCCTCTGCCAAGCTGTTTGGATCCTTTTATACTTGATAAACGAACAGAACATAAAACAAGAAAATCAAGATTGTAAATTGAAACAACAATTTATATACATATAAATTAATTCTGGTTTTACAAATAACATTAATATCTATTTTTGCATGTATGTGCGATTACTTCAAAGACATTGTGACCCAACTATAAACGCTCATACATACATACATACATACATACATACATACATACATACGTTCCTGTCTACGTACACATAAACTCATTCTTGCAAGGACTACTACGAACATTTTAGTAATCCTGTGTAAACCAAAATAGATATTAATGTTATTTGTAAAACCAGAATTAATTTATATGTATATAAATTGTTGTTTCAATTTACAATCTTGATTTTCTTGTTTTATACCCCTTTTATGGTGGGCTATCTAACTAACAAGGCCAAATAAAACTAATCTGTTCCATTACACACACACAAACGTACATCACTATAACTGCTACTATAAATATACCTGGCCGTTGCATAATCGTTTTATAATATATTGTCTATTTTTAAAAAACTATTATTCACCCAATACAAGAGCAAAGAGTTAACAAAGGTAATGAGGTTGTTGTAAGGGCATAACAGGTGGGTGTAAACAATTTAAAGTCGTAATTTTAATTTTTTATATACCTAGTACAATGTCTAGTTTATATTGGCGCCAATATTTTTGTATATCTCTTAAGCTGGGGTTTCCAGGGATTCTTTCAATGTGTTGTTTTATTCCATTTTTTATCATTCCAAGTGCACCTACTATCACTGGCACAACTCTTGTTTTCAATTTCCACATTTGTTCTATTTCAATTTCCAGGTCTCTATATTTTGAAAGTTTTTCAAATTCCTTGGTTGCTATGTTACAATCTGCTGGACAAGCCATATCAATTAATAAATAAGTTTTCCCTTTCTGGTTTTTAACAATAATGTTTGGCCTGTTTGCTTCTGTCTGTGTAGATAGTGTAATCCCATAGAATGGTTACATCTTCTATTTCTGTAACCGGTGCTGGGTGATGTTTATACCAGTGTTTGTTTACAGATTTTCCATAATGTTTGCACATTGTCCAATGTAAATATTGCCCAACTCTATTGTGGCGATTTTTATATTCATTTGGGGCAAGCACAGAACAGCCTGAGATTAGGTGGTCTATTGTTTCTTGGTGTTTATCACAAAACCTGCATTTTGGATCCATATTATTATGCATAATATTTGCCTGAAAGTTTCTAGTGAAAAGACTTTGGTCTTGTGCTGCAAGAATAAAGCCTTCAGTTTCAGATTTTAATCCAGATGCACTTAACCATCGATGAGTATTAACTTTGTCAACATTGGATTTATTGGACTTTATTATTATTATTATTATTATTATTATTATTATTATTATTACTTCAGATTAAGATATTGCATTATTGGTGTTCTCAATCAAGCTCTACGATCTGAACCAGATATCAACTTCTGCGGAATATTTGCAACGCTAAACAACGTAGACTTCTAAAGCGATGACATAACCAGTCAGAAATACTTCCGGGTCAGTTAACCCAGTCCGTTCCAATAGAGTGCTGGCTAGTATCGAAATTTGAATCCCAAGTTGCCTCAACTGTTTCATCCTACAAACTAAAATAAATCAAAAACCCTCTCAACACTACATGATCTTTTGAAACTACTCAGGAACAGAGACAGTGCTTCCGCACCCGACCCTCTATCTGATTACTCTTTTTTGTCCTTGCTCTATAGTAATGTTTATGTTTTTTAAATCTTCCACATAGTAACCCCTTGTGTCTTAGTGGCTTTACTGTCTTGTTTGAAATGAACTCGATTAAAAAAGTCTGCATATCAGACGCCTGTTGATTATTGCTGGCTGATCAAATGACAAATCTCTTCATATAGTATTTGTCTATACTTCTGAGATGAGGTTGAATCTACGCAATTTACATTGTTTGGACTATTGTCCTAATCTTTGTTGCCATTTTTACGACGTTTCGGCCGTTGTATGCTCCGGTATTCTTCAAGTGCTAGTAATTTAGAACCGAACTCCTTATTACGATCACTGGGGTGTATCATTCACATTCCACGTCCGATGCCACTTCTGGTAGCCATGTAGCTATCTCCCTTTAACTTAACTCTCTAAGTTATTTGTTCACTCCTGATGTAGCCTGGTATTGAACTCACAACTCTTTGGGTCATATCACTGAAACTAATCAACCTCTATAGCCATTGAGCCATGTGTCCTTATTGTTATTATTATTGGAAGACAGCAAGCCAAGAAATCTATATTGGAATACAAATATACGAAGTCCAAAGTGTTCATCATGACACCCAGTCTGATAAATACATACCGGGTACATCCATCTCAGCCAAATTGGCACAATATATTAACAGTTATAAATTTTCATAATAACAGCGCATAGCTTTGCAGCTTGGCTCCAGTTAGAGATACCCTCAGGTCATGTAACTCAATCAGCTCAGATTTTATCTCATTGAAAGGGTTCTTAAGTATCTAGATGTGAATTTCAAGTCGCCTTGGTTGTCTCGTCCTTCAGACTTGAAAAGGACGACACTCATTTGTGATGGATCAGTAGTTCCTGGTAAACGTTCTCGTAAAATTCTTTATTTTCCGCGCCAACGTCAGTATATTTTTTAGTCTTTCAATTTCTTTCGATATCATTCTGTGATCTGGTTGTATAGCCATATCCACTATCTGACAAACCTCTTTATTCACAATGACGAAATTCGGTCTCCCGGAACGTGATGTGGCAATCTGTATTTCAATGTCCAATAGAATTTTACTTCTTTATTCTCTAACGCCTCTTCCTGTTATTGCATACTACTATCTGCGTACTTGTTGTTTGCACAATTGTATATCTCATTTCGCCTTCTCGCTCTAACGTTTTCAGCTGGCCTGAATTTGGAAATATTATAATGAATCAATTTCTAGGTCTGCTGTTTGCAAAATTGGTTCACTGTGTCGTTCTATTTCTTCTCATCTGAATTTATCTTACACATTTATAAGTCTAACATTCGTCCATGCATTGAATATTGTTGTTTCAAATACTCTGGTGCTTCTGCTATATATGTAGAGATCCTTGATTAACCCTCTAGGGCCATTTGTATCATATTTGATACAGTATGAAAACAAGCCTTGAAAGAAATATTTTCCTGAAAAATTTTTTAAGAGAAATGTTTTATAAATTTCAAATGAAAGCAGTACTGACTGCTTAGTCAATGAATACCAAATGTTTCCTTATAGGGAAATACCAAATGTTTCCTTATAGGGAAATACCAAATGTTTCCTTATAGGGAAATACTGTATCAAATATGATACGAATGGCCCTAGAGGGTTAATTATAATAAGAAACTGCAACGCTATCGGTTCCGATTTGGTATCTCGGCTTCAGTCACTTTCCCACTGCGTGATTTATTTTCCCTGTTCTTTTTCTAAAAAAATATTTTCATGGTAATTGCTCTGACGAGCTTTTCTCTAATTATTATTTTAGTAGTTATTTTAAGGTTGAAATTGTTAAAGATAACCGTAAGTTCTATGGTAACAGTTTCTTCTCTTGCACTTCTTGCTTGTGTAACTCTATTACAGCTTCTTAGTTTCCAGTCAATTTTGAACTTTAACTTTGTTCTCTCTCCACTTTTACCAGTATTTTGTCACACTCAATAACCCTTTATGTCATCGTGTATTTACTGCCTTTCTTAGGATAAAAAATGTCCAGTAGGTCAGCGTTCCAACCCAGGGTATGACTAGGTGGGAGCGATGACCTATTACTACTGTGTTTTGCTTTATAGTACCAGTTGCCGCCAAATCTCAACCAGAGACTTCAAGAGACAAGTTTTTTTTTGTATCAGTAGATGCGAATGGATGAAGTACCATGCAATCAGAGAGAAAATAAATAATGAAATTGCGATAATTATCCATGTATAGCATTTTTGGCAATTAACATATTTTATTAATACCATGCACTTGATAATTGTTGAAAATATTATGTTAAATTTTTAATTTTACTATATAGTTAAAAAACAAAAAACGGAAGTGTACGTTTAAACTACATACAATTATGTCAATTGTGACTACTATATTTCTTCTCTTTTCTTTTTTTTTTTTTTTTTTTTTTTTTTGACGGCTTCCTACTGTCATGTCAATCGTCAACTCGGATTACATAATATGAAGACTACCGTAATTAAGAAGAGGCCTGTATAGTACAAATCAGATTAAGGTAAGTTTAAATTTGCTAGTTTTACAAAATTAACGTGTCAGCTAAGTATATTTTCTTATTGCAAGAATTTTAAAACCGAGAATTGACTTTTGTTTACAAAATGTGTTGATTGATCAAAAACTGCGGAAAAAGAAAAATATATTTTTTTTAATTTGAAAAACTTTAGATTCCAATCAATATAATTTCAGTTTGAAATACACTAGAGTATTTTGTTTACTGGAATTAGTAAATTTAAGCTTATAACTTTCAATTAAAACTAAATTAAAAGCTTCAAGAAAGCTTTTTATTTTTAAAATACATTTAAAACGTAAGTATTGTAATCGGGTTGAGATACCTTCAAAACTAGTTACATTCGGGTTTTCCCCGTTAGCAACGAGACAGCTTGGAATGTTCAGATGCGAGCCACTCTGTAACTTGTTTCAGTTTCTGCCAGCGTCTCCTATCAATAAAAGCAACGCAACAACCAACAGTCTGGTGTATAAAAGATTCGGTGTCTTTGAAGTTGATCTCGTGGGTAATTTGTTCCTAAAACTGTTATACTTTCTGGGGCAGTGTCATATTCTTACCTCTCGTCTCATTTTCTTTCTCTGCCTATTACCCCCGTAGCAGCTGGGGATACATCGTTTGGGGTTTCCCCCATCCTTGTTGACTAATTTTAAAACAGGTAATTTTTTTTACTATGGAAATGTATTTCTGGTAATTTTTTCTAATGTATTTGTATATTTCTATGTTTTGACTTCAGTTTGGGGTTCACTATTTGATCATAGATGAGACCCTACAAGGTGCTACCACTCCGGAAACCTTACTAGTTTTGTTTTGGAGGCACTGTATATTGATTACTCATGCAGAAAATATAGTCAATGCAATTTCAAAATTATTTTAGCAAATGATAATTGACAATATTTCATCTCATAAATTCGATTGTCCTGGGTATGATGATAAACTACATCCGACAGCAAGGCTTCTGATCGGGAGGTTTTGAGAAGCCTGGAATCAGCTCTTAATTGCTGTTGCTCTCAGGTCCACCTTGACTTTGGGTGGTTACACCTGCTAGGGGTACAGCTATTGGCAAATTGGGAATTTCTTTTTCTCTGCTCTTAATGAGTGCAAGTGTGTCTTAAATGAAACAAGTTATTGTTTGCTGCTAGAATGAAACAGCGTATACTCTCTCTCAAGTTCGTTTCTAGAGATTATTGGAGGTGCTACAAGAGTATACTGAACAACAACAAAACGTCAATCCCTCCTCTAATCAATCAATTCGAAGTCCTCACATTTACAGCAGGTAGATTAAATAGTAGGCATTTATACAGATGACACTACCATTTATTCAGTCTCAGTAGAAAATCTCAATCAGAGCTAAAAAAGAAAAATACCCGCTGCTCTTGAAAAGGACCTTCAATCAATAGTTAACTGGGACAGGAAATGGCTTGTTAATTTTAATGCCTTCAAAGCAAAACTGCTCTCCTTTAACCACCATAAAGAAACCTTTCTGCCCGCCATCAACATGGCTGATGTTAGTCTCCTGGAGAGCGATACTGTGCGCCTCCTTGGTCTCACCTTTTTAACAGACTCGAAATGGAACGATTATATCGCATTAATAGCTGTATCTACTACAAAGAAAATTGGGTCACTATGTTGTGCGAGTAAGTTTTCCTCGAGAGAGTTCATCTTGCACATTTATAAATTTACAAATTCATCTGTGCATTGAATACTGTCAAGCTATCTAGTCTTGGGATCTTGCTATTAATCACGACGTTTTTGACAAAATCTAAAGAAAGATCTGCAATATAATCGGTCCTGACTTGGCATCTTAACTTCAGTCACTTTCTCACCGACGTGACATGACTTCCCTCTTTATTTTCTACAATTATTTTCAAGGCAACTAATCTGACAAGCTTTTATTACTGGTGTCCGACGACATGAATTTAAGCGTGCTACTAGATTGGCTTCCAGGTCCCACCCTTTTACCCTTGAAATAGTTAAATGTAACTTCCACTTCTACTCTAACAGTTTCTTTTCTCACCCTACTCTCCTGTAGAATTCCCTTCTATTTGCTTACTTCCCTGACAATTACATTCTTCAAAAATTGAAATGTATCGGCAATCGCCATCATCTATCTTCTTGAAATGACCCATAAAGATGTGATATGCGTTTAAAAAAAAACAAATCAAACTTAGAAATTCGAATGTTACGACGAATGTTTTTACGTCGAGCTTCGTTGGAAACAAAGAAAATGGTACTTAACAGTTGCGTGATATCTGTCCTCCTATATGGCAGGGAATGCTGGACAATCTCTTTAAAAATGAAAAAGACAATCGAAAGAAACAGAAATGTGGTTCTACAGAAGGATGCTGAGGATAACATGAACTGAATATGGAAGCAACGACAAAGATTTAGAGAGAATGGAGAAAAGGAAACTGATACTTAACGTCAAGAAGAGACAGTTGAAGCTTCTGATACACGTCATGAGAAAGGATGGCTTGGAGAATCTGATACTCACAAGACAGATAGAAAGAAAGAGAAACAGCGGAAAACAGTGCGTGATATATTTGATGAGTTTTATCAAATGGATGTCAGAGCAGCGTTTGGGGGAAATAAGACAAAATATGATTAGCGCTTCAAGAGAAAAGTAGATGTGAAGAGCCATAATCGCCTACGCCCTAAAGGGTCTTGGTGCACAAAAAAGAATACGCCACTCTGAAAAAAATTCTAACGCTTGGTCAACTGGTAAAATTTTGGAAGGTAGGTCGAACTGAAAATATTTCAACACTCCTTTGTTTTACACCTACACTTTATTTTTCCCGCAACTAAATATGGTACATATTTCTGTCGACAATATCCAAAACGTTCGACTGTATTAGGAAAGTATTAAATATAAAATTATTATATTACAAAAGATTAATTGTTTCCTGTAATTGCTACTAAAATCAGTTGATGTGGTGTAACATTCTGATGCCTGGGAAAGTATGCAAATAGCGAAAGAATGGGTGGAATATAATGCGCTTACGTCCTAATTACTGGTTAGTTTTCTTTATGTCATAGTGCTCGAATAGACACTCTTTTCCTGGAAAAATCGGGCACACACAAAATGGCGAACTCTGTATATCTTTGAAAAATTAACATATTTTCAAAGTTCAGAAAAATCTAATGTGAAAATCCTCCTGTACAGCTGAATTTTAAGCTATTTGCCGAGAAACACATTAATGACAAATTATTGATTTGATCGATGTATCTTTTAAATCATTCCTTAATTGAAAGTTACCACCATTAAGAAATTTTAAAACATGGTTACTTTAAATATCCGAGGAGATTTAACAAAAGAAATTTCAATTTCTTTTCTTACTGAATTTTAATGCAGCAATAAGCACAAACATAAGATATTATGTGTTAATAAAGGCCATCGTGATTTTACCGTTTATGTCCCCAGGTTCCATCGTTTATCATACAACTGTAAAAACTGCATGTCGTTTTAAATTTTGATTTTCCGGTGACTGACAATGCGAACAAAATAATAAAAATATTTATAAATTTGCTCTCTGGCTAGAAAGCTGACTTTATGTGCTTAAACTGAATTATAACGAGGACGTACAAATTAATGGACATTTTGTTAAATGTTTTCGAACATGTTAATTAATGACAAAATTGTCCAGCTACTGTTGTGCTGATATTGTCATTTATTTCTTTCGTGCAATCAGAGAATTGTTATTACAGGTTTGTAATCCCTGGGACTAGACTTCCTTTATTACGGTAGAGAGAAGAAGAGATACTAAGGGAAACTTTGATGCTTGGTTGGGGGCATATTTCTGGGGTTATCCTCATTCTACACAGACGTGTCGTGCCGTACATACATAACCTGTTTTTTTTTTATGTTTTTCTTTTACGGCTGCTACTTTAGTAAAATAAAACATTAATAATAATAACAATAACTAAAAATCAGTGAAGATGCTTCAGACTAAGGGATTACTCATAATTACTTACATAGTTATTTATATAATTATTATATAATCAACAACAGAAAAATAAATGCTATGTGTATTGTCAGTTATGACAGAATCGTGTATGAAATGTAGACACTCCACGGATTTGCGTGCAGCGTAATGGTTACCAGTACAGAAAAAGAAATTGGATAGTCGAGTTCAAATTAAATCTGTTGCGTTTACTTACGTTACATCTTCTTGCAAGGCAAACTATAAAAGAAAGACGGCTGGTGAATTTGCTTCAGCACAATGTCCGCTCTTTTGTTGCAAAGACGACGCATTAAATAATTTTGGAGCTGGAATGAGAAGTGTCCTTCTGAATACAGCTAATTCTCTAAGGCGGTCACCATTTTGATGCGCTTCATACAACATTTCATGCGTTGTAAACAATTTGCAAACATCAAAGCATCCATTGAATCAAAGTTGTTTTATGATGGAATATTTAATTATACTGAATTGTTCAAAATTGTTTAACGATAGAATATTCAATTTAGTTGAGTGTTGTCGAAATTATTTCATAATAGCTTGTTAAATTTATCTGAATGTTGCCGAAATTGTTGTTTTATGATGCAATACTTATTTTTACAAAATGTCGTAGAATTTGCTTTATGATCGAATATTCAATTTTGTTAAATGTTTTCGAAATAATCATTTTATAGTGGAATACTTTATTTTGATGATTGTTTCCTGGACTGTTGTTTAATGGTTGAATACTCGGTTTTGTTAATTGTTTTCGAAATAGTTCTTTTATGATAGAAAGAACACTTTTGCTGAAACTGCATAGAAAATCAAGGGAAATACTTAATGACTAAACAATATACGCTACGAATAAATTGAAAATCTTAATATCTTATTATTTTAGATGGGTGAATAGCCTCGAAAATTTGTCATTGGTTTTGCAATTACAAATGAACGCAATGCTTTCAATATCCATTCATTTAACAAAAAGTGTTCTCTCTCTTATCTGTGGTTTTAACAGAATGTTATTTCACTCTATTGACCTTAGCTGAGTTATGAAGAGACGCAAAAGTAAAACAAGAAATTGTTTTTATTCTATGATCCAAAGTCCTACTTTCCTTGATTTTTGCCTCAATAACACAATGTGCTCTTGATATTACCCTTCTAAGTTCAATGGAAACGTGCGAATAGATTAGCAATTTTAAGGCTACATAAGTTTTGATGTGGCTGGGGTTGTCTGTCCTGAATCAGGGACGGACTGTAATCGCTGTGTTTAGTAAGAGAATTTTGTCTTTATTAAATGAGCTACAACTCAATCTCCATATGAGAAATATAAACTAAATTGTTTGTTTAACCCCTAGTGAGTAAAAATCTCCCAACCACGTCAAAAAGGTGTGAATATCAATCACGTCTTTTTTATTTATTTATCTATTTTTAGCTTAGTAGCTAAACATCAAATCAGGCGGTTAAGAGTTTGGCATCCAAATAATCACCCCAACATCTTTCTCTAACAGTTTGGCAAATGAAAAGTGTGCAGTTTCAAACAGCTTTGCAGGGGAGCGTTCGGCATAAAGCCATCTTGGAGCTCGAAGATCCGGTTAAGCTTCGAGGAGAAAGCCACATATAAAGTCTTTCGCTCTTAAAGATACGTCATTTTTATTACTACTCCAGATATTGCGTATTCAAATAAATGACAACTGACTTCTGAAAGCTAAGTAACAGCAAATCTTTTTGCTGTAGTAACACTCTTCACAGTATTCTCGCTGTTTTTCTTTTTTTCTTTTTTTTGTTGTCACAATTATTGTAATTTCAATAATAAATATACAGTATTTCGCTGTTTTATGAAGAGCTACACACACACACACACACACACACACACACACACACATATATATATATATATATATATATATATATATATATATATGCGTGTGTGCGTGTTACGCACTCACACCCTGATTGAGCACTCTGGAAGAATGGTAGACTTTGAAAAAAGACAGTAGCTACTTAAGCATCTACGCATCGCTCATTCAGTAACGAACCAGAGCACTCTGGCTACTGGCGTATGATACATCATACTCTAAAAGTCTGCTTCCTTCTACCGAGTGCCATAGCTCAAAGGTAGAATCGCCGACTGACGCCAATTCGGTCGGGTTTCAATTCTGTGTTAAAATCAATCGGATGTCTAACCACAGTGATGAGCTGTGATACAGCTAACTAGATCTGTCTGCGGATGACTATATATATATATATATATATATATATATATATATGAGAACCTTAAATAAGTTTTCGGTGTTTCCTAACAGTTGGTGTTCCCAGAACTGCGTGCGTGTAGTTTCTGATGTTAAGGCATCTATATAGAAGTACTGTAAGCAAACATGAAATTCAGTGTATGTCATTTTATTTTTTCCTATCGTTAAACATATCAGACAAAGAATGTGTATTTGCGAGGAATTTTACAGCACTACTTTACTCAAAAGAAATCTGCAGCACACAGATTTTTTGTTGAAACTTATGCCGACCATGCTCTGTAGGAAACACCATTCAGAGATCTGTTTAGACGCTTCAAAAATAATTATTTTGATGTTGATGAAGATGCACTGGCGCACCAAAAAAGATTAAATGCGAAAGATTGGAGAAATTACGTCATGAAGACTCATGTCAGGCGGAAGCTAAACTTGTATAATCATTAGAAGTTGATCACATAACTGTTTTGAAACGTCTGAAAGCATTAGGAATGATTCAAAAGCAAGGAAATTGGGTATCGTACGAGTTGAAGCCGGGAGACGTCGAACGGTGTCTTGCCACGAGTGAACAGCTGCTTCAACGGCAGACAAGGAAGAGATTTCGTATCATGATCGGCAATGAAAAGTGGGTACACTACGGTAACCCTAATCGTAGAACATCATAGGGTAATCAACATCAGCGGTAAAGCCGAATATCCATGCTTCTGCTCTGCATTTGATGGGATCTGCACAAACAGACCGAAAACATCACGGGAAATCGCTGTCAACTATAATTGATGCGTTTGAGCCGAGCATTGTAAAACAAACGGCTGCTATACGAGCAGAGACACTGGGGATTTTGCGACGTGGCAACGCTAGGCCACATGTTGCAAAACGGGTGAAGCCTACTTTTAAACGCTTAAATGGGAAGCCCTACTCAACCCGCCGTATTCACCAGACACTACCCCGTCCGATTATGACTTGTTTCGATCGATGGCACATAGCCTGGCTAAGCAGCATTTCTATTCTTATGATGGTGAAAAAAATGGGTCATTTTTCTGATGTGGAATTCAGATGCTACCAAAAAGATGTGAACAATTTATCAATCGCTCCCTACACACACACACACACACACACACACACACACACACACACACACACACACACATATATATATATATATATATATATATATATATTAATTACAGTTATAATACCAATATTGACAAAACTAATTCCGTCAAGATTATCAATAATAAACTACAACTAAGAACGTCTTGAAACCCACCGGGAACTAACCCAGAGGGAAAAGAAGGGGAAGAAAAAAAGAAACAAACGAAATACTTGAACAAAAAGTCAAGCATTCGTGAGAAAGAAAAAAAAACCCAAGACTAAAACCCTAACAATAAAGAGCTCAATACGAAAGCAGAGTACAAGAAGTACCCAACGCGAAAGTAGAGCAAACAAGAACGAAAATCTAAGGGTGAGCCAACAACCTACCACGGTTTCGCTTAACAGCTCGTCAGGGAAAATTGGCTATATACATATTAATATATGTGTGTGTGTCTATGTGTTAAACACATGGGCTAAGCTCTGAGTCGAAGGTGTGGACGAACGTGTCTCGACAGGACGATGCTCTTTCCTCTTGGCCTACGTGACCCAAGAGCCTGTCACTTTTTTTTTATTTCTCTTCTGGACTGTTACATCTGAGTTGTCAACGGGAGGTCGAGCTACCACGCCATTATTGACGGCCACCATCGTGGACGTTACTGTCAACCTGGTACAAGAACCACCTGTGTCATATAATTGTGCGAGAGTAAGATGCGCTAGAGGTAGTTTCGCTCAAAACAGCAATTTGCTACAAAACTAAAACATTTAACCTGAAAACTCAAACCATGTTATTGAATATCCTCGTCAGATCCAGATCGTGACTTTCATACGGATGTCACGCATGGCACCAAGCTCGTTCAGAAATATCTAAACGGTCTGATCTGTCCAGTCGCTTTAAAATCAAATGTTAAACAGCTTTCAGTGAGTGAAGCCTGTGGGTTTTGTTCATACATCTGTGTTCGAATAAGAATTACAAAGAACTATAACAAATAACATAAACCACGACACTGGAAGTCTTTCGACAGCCGCAACAGCTAATACGGATATCAAATGTAAGTAAAAGAGAAAATAATGACATCATCAAGATGATGGCGTTATACACCACTTCAAATAAAAGGTTATGATGGAAGCTCCCATCAATACTGGAAAGAGCGATAACAGCTACTGGACTTGAGAAACCTATTTTCCTGAAAAATCGTTTCAAGAGAAAGATTTTATAAATTCTAACCGACAGCAGAACTGGTTACTCTGTTAATAAATGCCGAATGTGTCCTCATATGAAAACGACTAATATTAACATTGCCATTGCCATATGCATATTGTCAGCACCATTTATGTCTTCTTTTTATGTATTAATTTAATGATTATTTTACAAATGGGCAAATAATGTAACGGGTCGTCCTGTTTATGACGATTAACTGGCCATAAGAAGTTCATACACCATTAAACAAACAAATCAATCAATCAATGTAACGGCTATCAGCGCATAGAATGAAATCGGCGAATCGAGTTCAAATTCTGAGCTAGTCTGTTGCTTTCACTTTCGGAAGGTGCAGAAGTTAATGCAGATGTATTATAACAGCTTTAAGATGCGCTTTACCACTAATAAATTTCCAAGAGATTAGCACAGTTTAGAGGTCGAGATAGCAGCAGCATGTACCATTTCGATGATATGGTTTATATTGGTCATGGAAATGCTGTTGAGATCAACTGACTTCACCGAGGAAATAGCATTGGTTAACTCACCAAAAAAGCCTTTATGGACGATGTGATATTGCTGCCATCCAGAAATCCAGATCAAATACGAAGTGTCTTAAATAGGCTTGATCAGTTGATTAGGTGTAGCAGAGTTCAATTTAAGGCAAAAAAGTCACGAAGCCTGACCTCTGTGAAAGAAGTGCAAAAACATGAGAGATTTAAGATTGATGGAGAAATGATGCCAATAATAATAGAAGAACCAGTAAATAGGCTAGAAAATAGTATGTCAGTACCATTTCAGATAGAAATAAACGCATTGAAGTACAAAATCAAGAAGAAGACGGACTTCGAGTGATTGAAGAGATAAAGCTGCCAATAAAGTTTAAGATATGGATGATGCAGTTTGGGTTGTATCGTCGTCTTGCCTGGCCGTTGCAGATTTATGACATCGCATTGTCAAGGGTGAAGACCATCGAACAGAAGGGAAGTGTACACATCAGAAGATGTCTTAGCTTGCCAAAAGTGACAAACACATTTGCACTATATAGCAAAGATGATTCACTTGAACTACCTTTGACGTCAGTTGTCGAAATATCTGAACAGTGGAAGGTCAGAACAGTGATGATGCTACAGAACTCGAAGGATGAAACAATTCGATTTGATTTTCTACAGATGAAGATAGCAAGCAAGTGGGATTCAGCAGATGAAACAAAACATTTTGTCAGAAATAGAACATCAAGACATAGTAGGAGCAACACAAAGTGGCAGAGCAGGATTATATGTGAACCTGTTTAAGGCCTTTGCTACAATGAACCCAATAGAAAGAAAGGAAACAGCATGCAGCATCGTTAAAAAGAAAAATGAAAGGATAATATTACACCTGGTGCAGTGTTCAGTGCAAGGACAAATGATGAAGTGGAAAGAGCATACCATACAGAGGAAGATCAGCTGTCAGGATGTATGGGAGTGGGACACATTAAAGTTAAGTTTTTTGATTCGTGCAAATTATGATGTGTTAACCTCACCCAGTAACCTGGTGAGATGACATGCTTCAGGGTGACAAGTGCAGATGTGGAACGGAAGGTATAATGAAACACATACGATCAAAATGTCAGTTAATCCTGAATAGGTATACATAGAGACACAACCAGGTACTGGGGATTTTGTGTGATACATTGAAGAAACAATTTGATAGTATTTATAGTGGAAATAGACCACAAAAGCGCATCCTAAGGACATCAATAAACTTCCACCTACAAGGGAAATGAGAGAACAGCTGACGATGAGAGATGGAATGGGATTAGAATATGGCAGGAAATCTCACAAGTTATGACGGTTTTTCCAAATCTTAACAGAGAAGAATCCAGACATGTTCTCTTGGTGTAAAGAAAGGAAGATTATTTACTTGGTGGAACTGACAGTACCCTATGAAGATAATGTGGATGAAGCAGCTGATAGAAAAAATATGCGATACCAGGCACTACCTGAAGAACTGGTGGATGCAGGATTGGAGGCAATTTACCACCCACTAAAAGTTGACCGCAGATGTTATTATGGGCACAGAACAAGGAAATGGGTGCTGTTGATTGGTCTTCAACAGCGGAAAGCAACAGCAGTATTGAAAGATATATACAAACTGCCGTGAAAAAAGTAAGCCATTGCATCTGGTTGAAAAGAAACAGTGACATTTGGCTTGAAAAATTGAATGTATGCTACAAAGCCAACTGAAACAACAAGAGAGGCTTCCCATCAGTGAAGTGGGGGGAAGGACTCAGAACGTCATCAACCGTCGAGAGGGAGGCTCCGAAACGGTGCGCATTCTCTCCTGAAGACCTCGTGATCTTGTTGGAATCTGGTATGCGGACCAGTTCAGCTGGCATGTGTGCACAAACTGTGTTCTAGCACTGATAACAATGTATGGGAGGTAACTCTTATTAGAGATAAGGATGTTGCCTCCCCTGAAAATTTAGTTTTGGGTTTTTTTTTATTATATTGATATTTAATATCTATGTTAAAAACTCGTGCTCTTTTGTGATTTTTATTAATAGATTTTATTCATTTATTTCTTTGCGTTAATAACCTTTTTAATTAATTCGAATGAATTATAATGACTTAAAAGTCTATGAATTATACAGACTGTTATAATTTATCTTGCGTCTCGTTTTTATTGCAATTTATGTCGTTCTTACAACCTATGATCGTCAATGAGTATGGATATAAAATAAAAGTATAACTTCCCGACAAGATTTGAATTTGCACCCTGGAGAGCTTTTCTGAGAGGGGCAGCACCTATCCGATTGAGCTACAAGAAACAGTCAACATTTAGTTATGTAGTTATACTCTTTCTAAAGAGAATTTGGAGTAGAATTGGAGTAGATAGGATGTGGTTTCCGGCTTTCTCTTTTCCAATCTTTTCACTTTTCTTTTTCTTATTTCTTATGTTTCATTTTTTTTTTTTCAATTGGAGTAGATAGACTAAACTATCGCCCGGTTCACACTCCACCCACGTCTATTGAACAGGTATAGAGGCTCATCCCTTATTCCCTGTTTAGGATGTGGTTTCCGGCTTTCTCTTTTCAAATCTTTTCACTTTGTTTTTGTTTTGTTTTTTTCAGTTGGAGTAGATAGACTAAACTATTGCCCGGCTCACACTCCACCCATGTCTATTGAACAGGTGTAGAGGCTCATCCCTTGTTCCCTGTTTAGGATGTGGTTTCCGGCTTTCTCTCTTCTAATCTTTTCACTCTTACGTGGCCCCCTGCACATCAGTGGCGTTACCGCCTTGCTCGGGGTGATATGATTTTTTTAAAAAAATTAAAATCGGATAAAGGTGATTGTACCTACATGATTAAATTTGGATTACGTCTGCTGTTTGGCTCCTGTAGTCTAAGTAAAATACCCGAATATTCGTCGAGTGTTTACCTACTTATTCAATAGGAGAAAAAATTGCTCTCGATTTTCAGAAACGATGTTTTTATCGTTCAGCATTACTGGGCAGGTGCTTAATTTTCTTCCGCCATAATGAATGTTTGTGAGCTCAATGAGGTTCCTTGCTTTGAACATTCATTGGGACTCAAGTGGAACTCTTTTGTAATATGCATCGCTAAAAGTGCTGGGAAAATGGTCAACTCATTGCACTGTGCCAGAAAGTACCTTACTCCTTCTGACATGGTCTATCTTTTTTCCTTTTTTTTTTCTTTAACGAGAATCAGTACAGACCAAAATTGGAGTATTATTGCCATACCTCACCTGGAGCTGCACAATCTTCACTTTCCAACTTTATAAATTTCTAATTCCAGACAAAGATTTATAAAAGACCAGCAATATACGAAAGGGGTGAATAAAAACAAAATTTTAAAAAGTCTTTTAAAAAATCTTGCCCAAGAGGAATATGCTACATGTCTATGGAGTTTTTCCGTTTCTCTTTAGGATGCATAGGAAGTGGGCAGCCAAACAGCTCACCAACTGGTATCAGTAAATTATTCCTGTCAAAATTGCGATGCACTGCGCCAATACTGCATCTGAAACTTGCCTTTTAAATATAAAATTTCTAGAAAATTAGTTGAAAATGTGGTTTTTAATGTTTACCTATTCGATTCAAATTACATGATGAAAGGCTAGTGCTTAAATTAAAATAAAAATGTTAAAAACAATGATAGCATTCAACAACGTTTACAATGCAATTATAATTGAACAGATTGTATTTGGAAAGTAAGTGGAACAGTGAATTTCTGAAATCAGATAAAAAGTTCTTAGAGAAAAATAGCATTTTGGAAGAGGGTAAAATGTTTTCTGTGTAAGCGACTAATGATAAAAGAAACAAATATGAAATGTTCTTACAAGAACATTCTTAATGGAGTTCACCAAATGCGAACACCTTAATAGTAATTATTAATTCTATCAGGATTTATTATTGGCAGACAATCTCGATAGCATAAGTTATGCAGCTGATTCTGTGTTGATGACTGACACAGAAGGAAAGCTACAGGAACTGCTAGACAAGGTTGCATAAAGAAAGTGAGTAAAAAGGACTAACCATATTAAAGCAGACTGGTACCATCAGACCATAAAAAAGATCCCAAGTATCAATCACACACATATATACCATAGACACATACACACATACATGCTCTAGCACACACACACACGCACGCACGCGCGCGCATGCGCGCTCACTACAATTAGCGACAGCAGCAGCAGCCAGGAATGACCATTCGTTGAAAGACACGGATTCGAACACAAGGTGCTCTTCCACCATTCTGAAGATGAGATTTTAATCTCGAAATATTAATGTATAATAAATAGGTAAATCCCAACAACATCTTTACCTTCCTTTATTTTACTAAACGTATTGTGACAGCCTTCAAAACCTAACCATAAGAATAACAATAAATTGTAAGAAGACTGAATGTTGCGTCGTTAGCAAAGAAGGACAACATAAGAGGCGAGCTACAAATTGATGGTGTCAAAAATTGGAAATAATGACAGAAATTTAAAGCGTGTGAAGTGTTTTAACATATGACAGAAGGTGTATCGAAGTAGCAGAAGATGTTTTCCAAAAGCTAGACAAGGCATTAAAGACAGGAGAATATAGTTACAAAAACATGGATACTCGTACCGGCAATAAGCCGCAGTGTCAAAAAGACGATTTTTTCTCATGACAACACATTTTAACTATCTTCACTTTTCAGCAATTTTTTTTTTTAGCGATTATTATAATTGTACTGAAAACCTAAACATATAAAATCGAATTTTTAAGTTTTCTTTGCTCTTGAGAATTCACTACGTTTGCCGAAGGTTTATGTTTGCTGAACTGCTAGATAAATGTTTGACAATTCTCGCACAAATGAAGAGGTCACTTAAGACAGTAGCGAAAACGTTGTACAAAAGGATGCGTAGAATACCATGAATTAATTGAACATGTGGGCAACGATAAAGATTTAAGAAATATGGGTAAAAAAAACTTACACTCAGTATCAGAAAGAGACTGTAGAATATTTCTGTGACATATATCTAGGAAAGAGAGCTTGGAGAATTTGACACTCATAGAACATATTCATTGAGGCAGAGGTAATTATGAAAAATGCAGATGTAAATTTATCTCGTTTATTAAATAAATACAGACGAGTGGTTCACGAATTTGGTTATCCTTAATTCTTAGTCGGTTGGCGTCTAGATGCGTATGAATTTGTTTTAGGATGGCCGTCTTGGTAATTGTATGTAATGTTCGTAGGAGTATGTGTGGTTTTCCCAGGGGTGTTGACCTTAGGGAGAAAGAGACGAAAAGTTGAGAGAGGAGGAAAGTGAACAAATATGTACCGCTCGACGAGTGGAGTAGGTGATTGGTAGCTCTGTGATGTTCTCTCTTTCCTTCCGTAGTAGTAATCGTGACGTTGGAGGGTCGTTCTTTCTTCCAATGTGTGAGAAAGGAAGAGGGTTAAGGACTTGACGTGACGGTGGGTGAGAAGGTAAGGCAGGGTCGAATTTAATTTTCTCAGCGATTTATATAGCGAAATTAAATTTCGCGTGGGCTTGTTAGATTTCTCAGGTTGTGTCCCTGGGTATGTTTTCCAAGGTTCTCATTCGCTGATTAATAATTTCACATATATGTGTGAGGAAAGAAAAAATTGTTGTGTTAGTTTCCGATCCGATGGTGCGGACGTAGGCAAGAACATAATACCATAATACTTCCATTTAAGGACCAATCGAACAAAAGTATTTAGCAAGTGGAACTCGGAGCCTGTCTGAGACAAAATGTAAAAATCCTATTCGAAGCCAAAATTGTATGTGTGCTAAGCAGATTTTAGATGTTTTCAGTAAGTGACTTTAAATCAGAGAATATATGACATTCAGTTTTGTAACAATAATAGAATAGGTACCGCCACTGTAAAAAAAAAAAAAAAAAAAAAGAAAAAAAAAGCGGTATAGTATGAAAACAAAGGTCCCAAACTTAATAAAAACGAACTTTTTCTATCAAAATGTTTATGTTATTATTAAAAGGAAAGATCAAAGTATTTTAAATTATGTTTTCTTAATTTTTAATCCTTTCTAACATGTTCGAAAATGAAAATTTCTCATTCGCTGATTAATAATTTCACATATATGTGTGAGGAAAGAAAAAATTGTTGTGTTAGTTTCCGATCCGATGGTGCGGACGTAGGCAAGAACATAATACCATAATACTTCCATTTAAGGACCAATCGAACAAAAGTATTTAGCAAGTGGAACTCGGAGCCTGTCTGAGACAAAATGTAAAAATCCTATTCGAAGCCAAAATTGTATGTGTGCTAAGCAGATTTTAGATGTTTTCAGTAAGTGACTTTAAATCAGAGAATATATGACATTCAGTTTTGTAACAATAATAGAATAGGTACCGCCATTGTAAAAAAAAAAAAAAAAAGAAAAAAAAAGCGGTATAGTATGAAAACAAAGGTCCCAAACTTAATAAAAACGAACTTTTTCTATCAAAATGTTTATGTTATTATTAAAAGGAAAGATCAAAGTATTTTAAATTATGTTTTCTTAATTTTTAATCCTTTCTAACATGTTCGAAAATGAAAATTTCTCATTCGCTGATTAATAATTTCACATATATGTGTGAGGAAAGAAAAAATTGTTGTGTTAGTTTCCGATCCGATGGTGCGGACGTAGGCAAGAACATAATACCATAATACTTCCATTTAAGGACCAATCGAACAAAAGTATTTAGCAAGTGGAACTCGGAGCCTGTCTGAGACAAAATGTAAAAATCCTATTCGAAGCCAAAATTGTATGTGTGCTAAGCAGATTTTAGATGTTTTCAGTAAGTGACTTTAAATCAGAGAATATATGACATTCAGTTTTGTAACAATAATAGAATAGGTACCGCCACTGTAAAAAAAAAAAAAAAAAAAAAAGAAAAAAAAAGCGGTATAGTATGAAAACAAAGGTCCCAAACTTAATAAAAACGAACTTTTTCTATCAAAATGTTTATGTTATTATTAAAAGGAAAGATCAAAGTATTTTAAATTATGTTTTCTTAATTTTTAATCCTTTCTAACATGTTCGAAAATGAAAATTTCAAGACTTATTCACAAATTAATTAATCTCTTAATCATTTTTTTTTAACTAGATAAAGATATTTTTATTACATCTGTTACTCATCTCCTCGTAAATTCATGAAATTTCAAGAAATTAAATTTTCTTGGCAAAACTGGTTTTATTAGTGTTGACCTCAATATCCACTGTAAGGAACAAATAGGAAACGTTTATAAATTTAACATAATCATCAAAAATTATTGAACATGGGTCATGGTAAAGAACTTACCGGTACAGTGTGTGTGTGTGTGTGTGTGTGTGTGTGTGGAGTGTATTGTGTATATATTGAAAGAGATCAATAAGTTCATAATATTCAACCAATGGCGTTCTCTCTCTCTCTCTCTCTCTCTCTCTCTCTCTCTCTCTCTCTCTCGTTGTTAATTAATTTTTGGTCCCTGCTTATTTGAACATGCAGTCGCCATTTTGAAACTTTAACGTCACTTCCGTTGTTTATATTCGATGCTGTAATCGTTAATGTAACAGCGTTACAGTTGGCAACGTTTGTGGTTGCGGTAATGCGGTAATGTTGTTCCTGTGTGGTGTTTGTTTGGCTTTGTTATTTCCGTTGGTGTTTACAGTATCCTGGTTCTTTATGATGAAAAGCGTAAATCTTTTTGGTCGGTATTTTGATTTTTCCAAGGAGTGCCACTAAAACCAATAAACAAGTTACTAAACAGTAAATTCTACTGAAAATGAAAGAAAGTGTTGGTTCACTTCGCAGTCTCATCCGACTTAGTTCTTAGTTTGTGAACTTTTTTTTTATTACTGTTGCTTTGCCTTGCATATATTGTTTGCTCGATAATATTTTTGTCCTGTTCTAATTTTCTTTCTTTTGTTATTGTTTATTGCAAAGTTTGTCAGTTCTGTTCGTTAGACATTTCTGCCAATCACATTTAACCATGGCCAATTTCTCTACAGAAAAAAAGATTATTATTTTGTACCACGTATTCAATGATGCCTTCGAAATTTCTTTGTAAATATTTAATATATATCCTATAACTATATGATACTGTGTCCACGTTACGGAGCCTGACTTTTGAAGTTCATAGAATATATTCACATTTAACCAAACTTACTGATGGATTTTTCCGTCGGTAGAACCTGTAATACGATGATTTTATCAAATACAGAGAAGTATAAAAATACCCTCACAAAATGTCACAATTTGGGGATATATTTCAGTTTTCAAATATTTATCCGACTAATTTTTGTCTATAGATACACGTTTAAACTCGACTACTGTAAATATCATTTAGTTGAAAGATTAGATTGAATCAATTGCTAGGTCTGGTGCTAGGAAAGTTGGTCCAACGTGCCATGCTTGAGGATTTTACTCTCCAGAATCTACCTTACATATTTCTAAATCTTCGTTCATACATTGAATATTATTGGCACATCTGACCTGGTACTTCTATGTATTTAGAAATTTTTGATAAACTCCAAAAAAGAATCTGCAATGTTATCCGTCCTACCTGGTATCTCGGCTTCAGTTACTTTCTCACCTTCGTAACGTAACTTTCCTCTGCCTTTTCTACAAATATTTTCATTGTAATTGTTCTGGTGTGTTTTTCTCTTTGATACCTAGATTTTAGGTGTTTGATCACAGTACTAGATTGGTGGCAAGGTTTCATCATTTTGCAGTTGAAATTTCTAGATGTAAAATAAGTTCTGTGCTAATTCTTGTAATTCTCGCTTGTAGAATTCTCTTCCAGTTTCTTGTTTTGATTTCAAAGATTTAAATGCAATATAATTTGTTATTTTGTTTTCTTAATTCTCTCTCTTTAATAATGTTTTGCTTTTTCTCATATTCTTTAATTCTCAGTAACCCCTTGTATCATAGTCGCTTTATTTTATTTTATTTTATTTTATTTATTTATTTATTTATTTTGCTTAGAATGAAACGATTTTTTAAAAATCTTTGTTATATTTCTAATCATTGTGATTATACTTTCTCTGCTGCAAGAGAGAAGTAAATGCTATACGTTAGCTTTGACGAATTAGATTTGCTTTGGAACATTTTATCATATGGGAAATCACAAAGATAACAACAGTGAAGATCAGTTTGGTGTTTATCAAAAGCGAGTACATTGATTGTTAAAATAATTATTAAACATTGCTTCATAAAATGATGAACATAAAAATGATGCACAAACAATTTAAACTATTCTGAGAATTGCTCAAGTTGTTGAACATCTCATAGAATCCAATAAAAATATATCTACATTACTTCTCTGTACAAAAATCAATATAAAATTGATATAAACTTAATTATGCCATTTTTAAATAAAAGTGAAAAATGTTAGATTAATACGCGCTCTCTATCATTTTGTCAGATTCCGATTTAGATTTTAACTACATTTGATCTTTAACATTATATATATATATATATATATATATATATATATATATATATATATATATATCACATAGTGATATGATAGAATTACAATTTATACAGATAATAAATATATATGTGTTCCTCACTGTTTGATGCAAAAGTGAAGTTCCAGTTCGTCCCTGATGATTGCCACGTGCATGAAACTTGGAGTTGCGCCAAGCAGTGAAGATATTATATATATATATATATATATATATATATATATATATAGGTGTGAGTTTGTCTGGGTTTCACGCTTTTGCGATCGTCAGACAAACTGATTAATTTTTTTTTTAAATTGGTTATATTCGTGTATTTTTGTGGAAGTGAGGGAAAAAATCTGTCGTCACACATTTAAAAAAATTAATCAGTTTGTCTGACGATCGCAAAAGCGTGAAACCCAGGGTTACAAACTCACACCTATTTATATTAATATGTCTGGTCTATCACTGATATATCACTTTTAAATAAGTACCACGCATATATAATATGTAAACAATGTAATATATATAACAAATTGCATGTTTATATATATATATATATATATATATATATATATATATATATATATATTGGTATTTATAATTATATACATACACTTTTCATACACACACACACACACACACACACACATATATATATATATATATCCGCAGACAGATCTGTTTCGCTGTATCACAGCTCATCACTATGGTTAGACATCCGATTGCTTTTAACCCAGAATTGAAACCCGACCTAATTGGCGTCAGTCGGCGATTCTACCTCTGACCTATGGGCGCTCGGTAGAAAAAGGCAAACTTTTAGCGTATGATGTATCATAGGCCAGTAACCAGAGTGCTCTAATTCATGACTGAATGAGCGATGCGTAGATGCTAGAGTAGCTACTGTTTTTCAAAGTCTACCATTCTTCCAGAGTGCTCAGTCAGGGTGTGAGAGCGTAAATATATATATATATATATATATATATATATATATATATATATACAGTGGCTGCATACGATGGGTGGTCGCTCACTAAAGGCTCATAGTTATGACCTATTTACGCCAGGAACGTATATTCCACTCATTAGAATGTACATATTAGAATTTTACCATGTAATCTGGTAATAAATAAATGAAAACATAAGAAAATGGCCTAACTTTAAAGAAATTTATTCAACATAATTCATTTTAAAACTAAAAAAACGTATTTACAACAGTCAACAAAAGATCAAAATATTTATTCACAAAAAATATTTATTAAGTAGACTTTTAAAAAAGTGTACGGTTTCAGGTTTTTTCTTAGAAGTGAGTGATAACAAAAGAGAATTTGCGATAATACATGGGAAAAAAAACAGACAAAAAAATGACAGCGATCGTGAATGGGGGTAGAGAAACAGAGGGATATAGATAGATATACCCAGATAGAAATAGAGTAGATAGTTACACAAAAATAAAGGAACGAAAAAGATAGACATTTGAGAAAAGGACATGATTGTGATTTCCTCAATTCCTGAATTTATCCAAGTCAGTACAGAAACTTCGATAAATCTCTTGAACATGTCAAATGCAATACATGTTGTACAAAACAAACGATGTTTGACCGTGAGGTGAACTCAGGCAATGTACATTTCAACAAGAAATAACAGTTTGATACAGCACTACAATAACAAAGCAATGAGGAAGAATTCCTGGCTTAGATCAAAGCAAAATGAAATAGATTATTCATTTAGTTACTCCTAATTTAGAAGTTCGCAGTGTACGACCAAAATGGATTTGTTTTTAAAGTGGTGGCTTGATCAGTGATTTTCACTCGTTGATGTTAGTCGCTGGTCACTTTCTGGAGGTGGTCGCTCACTGAGGATCAATTAACATTAGCAAATTGTCCCTGCATAGAAAAACGGTCGTTAATAACAGGTGGTCACTGACGAAGACGGCCACATGCGGCCGGTTTCACTATATATATATATATATATATATATATATATATTGTCATCCGCAGACAGATCTGTTTCGCTGTATCACAGCTCATCAGTACGGTTAGACTCCGATTGCTTTTTAACACAGGATTGAAACCCGATCGAATTGGAGTCAGTCGGTGATTCTACCTCTGGGCTATGGGCGTTCCGTGGAAGAAGGCAGACCTTTTAGCGCGTATATTATCATTATACGCGCCCAATAGCCAGAGTGCTCTAATTCATTTTACTGAATGAGCGATGCGTACATGCCAGATTAGCTACTGTTTTTCAAAGTCTACCATTCTTCCAGAGTGCTCAATCAGGACAGTGAAACCGTCCGTGTGTGTGTCTGTGTGTCGGTGTGTCTGTGTGTGTGGTGTTCTTGTTTTAATCAGTTACTTTATTTACTTCTCAGAACAAGAGTAATCAATAAAGGGGTAAAATATGAGAGTTTAAAAAATATAAAAGCAACGTTGATGACAAATAACTTCCGTCACGTGATCATCCATTTTCATTCAACAATCGTCTTACACACACACTATATACTAAAGAGTATATATTCATACGTGATAAGACCAATTCCTACGTTTTTAATATCAACTCTTATCTGCCCGTATCGGGGTGGTTTGGAATTTATAGGTAGTGGCGAAATATTTTATTTTATATTTTTTTAATTCATGCGTATGGATTAATGAATGAATTGCCGCCCTGAAACGGGAGTGGCGTCGCTTTGAGAAAATTGGCTGGCAAGGCTTTAAGTGAAGAAAAGGGTGTTTAGCTGATAAAGAAAGAAAGAAAGAAAGAAAGAAAGAAAGAAAGAAAAAGAAATTTATTTTTTCAAATATTTCCCTTTCGTCCGAAGACATTAAGAAATAAAAAGATCTGACAAACTAGAAAGTTAATAAACTGACAAAAAAAAAAAATATTGTTTTGTGGGTGTGGATAAACATCTTTAAACATTCAGTCCGTTGAGTGACATATATGATACACGCTTGGGTGATCATGTCTCAAAAGAGATATAACTGACTGGGCAGAAGATTTTCCCGCAGTAGGTTGCTATTACTTCCTGCGGTAGACCGGTTGCCAACCAAGGCGACAGAGCCCAATCTATCCTGCTATTTAACCCATAGCTAGAGGGAGAAGCGATGGATTTCTGTATTTCGAATTCTCAGAGGTAATGCAATGAATTCACTTACACGCAATCACTTTAAACATTATCTCATCTATATTAGCGGTCTTCGGAGAAAAATGTGGTCCATAGATATCTTGAGAGATGTAAATGCAATATATATAAATGGTTGAAAATGTATTTAAATATATATTTTTTATCAATTCACCCCAAACAAAGCTATAACGCCACTATGACGCAAGTTGCTACTGAAAGTAAAAGAGAAGGAAAAGACTTTAGAAGATACATGTGCTTTTGCGTGTGGTGTATATATATTTTTATGATTTTGTGTGTGCCTTTTTATATGCGGAATAAATGTGTCAATCTATGCATGTGCGCGTGAATATTTTCATGTCTTTGGATGGCAAATTGAAGGCAGTACATCAAATTGTCACTTTTGACAAGCAACAGTTGCGTTCAGACAACAATTCGTCAGCAGATATTTTATCGTAAGCTCAACACCCAAAATTGCTTTCAAATTTTTTTATCGCTTAATCTGTTAATCATTGAATCTTTCTTCATCCGCTTATCCGTTATTTGACGTCACTTTTCTGTTTAGTCCTCAACTTTTTTCAATCACTTTCACCCCAAGCAAGACAATAAAACCACTAGAACGTAAGAGTTTACTGAATATTAGAGAATATGAGAAAAAAAAACCTCCTATTAAAGAGAGAGTACAATAAATAATAAAAATTACGAAGACATAACGTAATGAAAAAAGAAAATGGAATCTCTTATCTTTGCAACCCAAAACAAACGCATAAAGACCAATTATATAAAAGAGAAAATAGACAAAAACTGCAAACTCAGAATTTCTGAAGGAAAGAAATGAAACGTTAAATCACACTCTAAGTGAATGCATACTCAGTTAAGTGCCATACGTGATACACGCTTGGGCGATCATGTTTCGAATCCCGCAGTAGGTTACCATTGCTTTCTGCGGTAGACTGGTTGCCGACCAAGGCTATAGAACCCAATCTGTCCTATTATTTAACCCATAACTGGAGGGAAGAGACGGATTAATACCTTTCCAAGGGTATTTGCGCGTAAGTGAATGCAATGAATTTAAGTCTTACGGCCTATCACGTTGAATACACCGGTTCTCGCTCGATCACCGAAGTTAAGCACCGTTGAGCCTGGTCAGTACTTAGATGGGTGACCGCTTGGGAATACCAAGTGCTGTAAGCGTATAGTGACGGATGTGCGTTGTGGTGGAGTGGATATCGGCTCAGAAAGAGAAATCGGTGAGCCGAGTTCGAATTCCAGTTGAATACCCTGCATTCACTTAAGCACTGGTACCCTTGGGAAAGGTATTAATCCGTCCATTCCCTCCAGTTATGGGTTAAATAACAAGGGTAGGACTTGGGGACCCTGCTCTTAAAAACAAATCCCAATGAATCGTGAAAAGAAAAACGTTGTAAAAGTAAAATAACCTTACCCAAAATCACTGGTTATGACCTTAAAATGATCCCATAAGGATTGATAGGTCGTTAAGCTTCAAAAACAAACAAACAAAGCAATGAATTTAACTGGAATTCGAACTCGGTTCCCGATTTTTCGTTCCGAGCCGATATACACTAGGCCACAACGCACATCCGAATGCATACTAGTTGGTCTAAAAAGCAACACAAGAAACAAACAATCACAACAGGATAGGAAGAGTAACGTACTGAAAACTGTGCAAACAATAAACATGTAAATAAATCAGTCTCTCTTAGAAGCGAAATTATTAAGATAATCTTGGAAATTGATATCTAAAGCAACCACCCACTCCAAGTGAGAAAACCGGATCTGAGGCCGAAAAAATGTATAGATGGAAACAGACCCCCCCTCCCAAGTTCCACATACCAAAATTTGTGCTTTTAAGAATCATTGGCATCTTTTTTAATTTCACGTTTAAATGACAAATTCTCATTGGATTTGGTTGCTTTTTATACATATTAAAATGTTTGCATTAATAAAGAAGAGTGTATCGGTCCAGAGTGTCGTGATAAACAGCAACGATCAGTCAGTTAAGTGCCATACGTGAAACACGCTTGGGCGATCATGTCTCGAAAGAGACATGACTGACTGGGCAGAAGATTATCCCGCAGTAGGTTGCCATTGCTTTCTGCGGTAGACTGGTTGCCGACCAAGGCTATAGAACCCAATCTGTCCTATTATTTAACCCATTACTGGAAGGAATAGACGGATTAATACCTTTCCCAATGGTATTTGCGCGTAAGTTAATGCAATGAATTCAACTGGAATTCGAACTCGGCTCCCCGATTTCTCGTTGCGAGCCGATATCCACTGCACCACAACAAAAACTCGTTCGAAAATAATAATGAAGAGTGTATCATCACAAATAAAAACAGCAATAATAAGATGGAGTAAAACTCGTAATAAAATAATAGTAATAATGAAATAGATGAGGACAATGTAACATTTATGGGCGCAAATAGGAATTCGGTGAGTTGAGTTCATTTCTTGCTTTGAAAAAGGCACGAAACAATCTTCCCCTTCGGCCGAAATAACTCTCTTGTATTGAGGTGGCAACCTGTCCAGGAAAAGAAAGGGATTCGTCAGGGTAACATACCCCAAAACACACAACTGCCGCTATGTGGTGCCCTTGTGGGACTAATGAGTTACAGATACGAAACGTGACGAATGATGAAGAATGTATTAACAAAGACGTTCGGCTATAAGATGGACAAAAATAAAATCATTGTTTAGTGACTTTGTGCGCTGGAATAAAATGTAAGAATAATTCGATAGATTAAAACTAGTAATAAAATAATTGTAATAATGAAGTTATGTCGACACGGGCCGCGGTGATATAAAATACTGGGTGAAACTTTAATAGATCTTTACTAATATAATTCTGATCATCAAAATAAGATTCGCAAAGTTATCATATGTGATTGACACGTTACGTAAGAAAGATATTTTCTGCAAGTTTCAAATACTTCAAGGATCATTTATTTTCTTTTTATACACAAAATAGAAATAATTTTTCAGTTAAATTAATCTTCTATTAACTGATCTAATTTTTAAAACCAGAGGTATGCAAATGCCCTCAGCGGTCTTTTATTGAAATTTTGAGATTGAATACGCTATTGAAAACCATTTTTAATGAAGGAAAATTATGTATACAGAAAATATTATGAATTAAATAAACTTAAAGAGGACTGCGAATTACCTTGAAATGCTCTCTTTACAAATAAAAAATTACCACACCGAAATTAATGCGTAGCATACCGGTTATCGGTGCGTGTAGTGGGAGTGACGAGCAGAGTTAGAATTACAACCGAGGCAGTTGTGTTCACATACCCCCATCCCCGGCTATGCGTTAATAAATATTGGTTTTCAGTCTTTGATTAGTAATCAATCTGGGATAAATACAATTTTGAATTTAAAACTAGTTTTACATCACCACCACCTGCGTAAAAACCTACAAGCAAGTGAAACCGCAATAGCACCACCTAGTGCGGTATGTCTGAGATTTTATACTTCACAGGGAGTCTACCGGTTCAAGAAAGAGATAGATTAATTTCCACGGAACGACAGTAGATACAGAGAAATGTTTCGAATAGTTGCCAAAACGAACGAATTTTCGATGCCAGACTCTATTTTGACAAGACGATGAAAAAAAAACTAAGAGCTTTTGACAACGCGACTACCATGTCATAACATAACAACCCACTCTCATTATATTGGCCTAAATGCAAACGTTAGGGAATTGGTGTCGCAAATGTTTCAATACTGATTTTGACGCTCGTTGATATTTTTCTCAGCTCCCGACAGCCCGGTTGAATAACATCATCTGTTTCTTCCGGCGTGGTGGGAACATTCAACGAGCAGGAAGTTGACGCATGTGCAACTTCAAGATTATCTGAACACTCCTTGATCAAGCAAAAGCAACCCCTCCCGCCTCCGTATCATGCTCACTTTGCTTTACAGTTCCCCTTTTCTTTGAATTACCGGAACAGCGGGAACAGCGCCCACATAAACATCGCCTGTGAAGGTGAATGACAAAATATTGGTAATTGGTATTTCAAATGCATGGGTCCGATTTCCAGTACTCGGGTCTCAAAAATCGGCTAATTTTTTTCTTTTTTTCTTTGTCGAAAGACATACTTTAGATAACGTATTAAAATGGCTTGAAAAAATGGAAATAAAACTAACATTAATATTATAATATCTTCATTTAAATTTTTTTTAATCAATTCACCCCAAGCAAGTCTATAATACCACTAAGACGCAAGGTGATACTGGGAGTGAAAGAGAATGAAAAGCCTTTAGAAGAAGCCAAAAACCCAATCTTAAACAGGAAACAAGGCACGAATCTTGTTCAGATTCTCAGGGAGAAGTGTGAAACGGACGATAAGTAAACCTATCTACTCTTATTTTTACAGTCGAACTAATTACCTATCTTTGTTATAAAAAAAGATTTCTATCGTATCTTCCGATCTGAACTGTATTTCTGATAATCAAAAGAAAGGAACGAAATTGTTTGGATAGACCGATCAATATACAAAAAAAAATGTAATTGAATATTTTCTCTTTTCATCAGCTAGAAAGTAGGTGAAGGATATTCCAAAAAGACCATCCAATAAATTTACGGCCACCGGAAACGAATAACCTTGTCGAGATAAAGTTTTTTTACGACTTTCGATACTAACCACAAAACTCGGTCAGAAAGATAAAAATTCTGTATGCTTTCTTGTCACCAAATTCAGTATAGCCATTATCTCGAAAAAGTGAGTCTCTCGGTTATTGTGAAAACGTAACGACCATTGATAAAATAACTGCTGACTATGATTTGATTTGAAACAGAATCTTTTCCTTTGAATGAAAATTTTTGAAAGATTTCTTTTTTCTTATGAATTTTTTCTAGCTTCAACTGGAGATCTTCGTCCGCCCTTCTGCCTGCCTACTTCCAGACTCACCCCTGTATCTGACTCCTCTTAATGGCTTTTTTTCAAACCCTGAGCATTCTTTAGCCAGGGCTACCGCTGCCGATAATTTCAAGGGTCCCTTTTTTAGGACATCGTGGTGTATGCGTTTCTCACTGAGCGACTCTACATGCAAATCGGTATTGGCTCTTACCTCTTCCTGCCAGTTTTCCATCTTTGTCCCCATCTCTCCTTGGGTCTCATTCTTTTACTGCACTGTTACTTGTTATAAGTTGTAACAAAAGAAAAAAAAGGATCTACCAAAGCACAGCAAAACACAAACAAATATTTAATTTACGATAAACACAAAAAATATATACAATTTTGGCATTCAAGACAGAAACATAGGGTTACGAGGGGTAAAGGGAAGGGTCAAGTATGTTTTTAACACGTTAGGGTTAGCTAAGTAGTCTAAGTGCTATACTGAAAATCCTCAAACATATAAAGATTAATTTTTGGTTTGGTGAATGAAAATATTCAAAAATTCTATTTACCAAATTTGTTCCATGAAGTTTTTTTTTTTTTTTTTTTTTTGTCGGTAAGCAACTTTTTATAGAGATTCTTTCGGCTGGATATAATAATCCGCGAATCAAGTCGGAGTTGATACAGGAAGAATTTCCTTTCACAACTGACTACTCTTTTCCCAAAACCTATTTTTAAAAGGGCTAGCACCTAATTAGCATATTTCTCGAATAATCTCGAATCTTCTAGATATTTCTCGAATATTCTGGAATGATCTAGAACTTTCCAAACGTTCTATTTCTAATTTCTCTAGTTACCAACTACTTCATGAATAAAAACTTTTTTGTATTAACAACTAGGACTCAGTAGAATCCCTTACTATAATTTTTAACCTGTTTGTTGACTTTATTAATATTTATATATATATATATATATATATATATATATATACATCCTCGTAACAGTACTAATTTTAATAGGGCTCTCATAGCCTCTATCACTATCCCTTCGGTGGCGAGCTCCTGTGTAATTAGCTCTTCCAATCCTTCTCAAACCTGGTGGGGGTCCTCCAACTACAGCTCAACAATGAATTCCGACGCCTTCCCATTCCCGTACCACATACATGGTTTCTCGGTCAAAGAGGCCATAAACAATTTTCGCTTTTAACGTCGAGGTTCGTGGAAATAACTGAGTGAGAAAAAAAGGGCTCGTACAATGAGCGATACTTTTCGGTTTCGATTTATCAGGAGAAAAATTCGATGTGCCTTCTTATTTCGCAGTTCACAGTTCTCACTAAGGATACTGGTTACTGTTTCTATCTTCTATTGCGTTGACGACGATTAACTGAAGAGGAAAGAGTGCGAATATTTGTCGTCGGCGGGAACGGTTTGACTACTGTTACATTGTTAAAGACGTGGATGACTGCTTCTATCCGCCTTATTCGAAGATGTTTGCTTCGCGTTACATGTTGAATGACGTAGACGGTTCTGTTTCCATCTGTCTAACTGAAGAATTACCTAAAGATTTGCTTCGCGCTCCAGAATTCACAGTAATTCTCATCACGTGATAGACTCAGAAAAAGCTGGCGCAATTTCCAACCTAAAATATCTGCGCAGGGTTTATATATATATATATATATATATATATATATATATATATATATATATATATATTAGAAAAATTAACTAGTCAGAAATGATTGTCTCAGATTCTAATCTGGGGCCTCTTTAAAACTTAATTCGTCATATTTCTTCGTAACTATTAACCGCGATCGATAAATTGTCGATCCAATGCGATGTAAAAATTGTCGTTTTATTTATCTTGTAGAGAATTTACTAAAGTTTAGTATCAATTTTTTATGTTCATTTTAGAATAGGGCTGCATAATTTCCATCGACTGTGATCGTTTTATTTTTTTTTTTTCTTTGACAAGTGCGTCATTTTATTGCGCTTGAATAGAGAATTGAAAAACATTCTATTAAATGTTTTCTGATAAATTGTGATGCTGCCAAAACTATTGATTCTCGTATAGAAGTATTTTCAAATATCTTACAATTTTTATATGAAACATGAGAAATATCTCTGCGATGTCTTATGACATGTGATATAGGTTATTTTTAATTAGCATTTTAACTTGATCATCAATCAACAACTGAAGGTCTACCGGACCGTTTTCGGTCTTCCAGATCAAAATTGTCACTTCTGAACCTAGCCAACCACTTACGAACATTGATCTATGTTATGGCCCCATCGCCATAAAAGGCAGGTGTATTTTGCTGTTTCTACAAGACTGTTTCGTTTCCGAAAATAAAAGAGCATCAGATGACGAAAATGCGTCTCATTTTTCTCCATTTTAATTTTCAACAAAATATTAAAATTCACACACGAATTGTATAATAAGAAACGTTAAAATGTAATTTTCAGAATATGTATATATGTCAAATTTTAATCATGTATGAGACTGAATTATGTGTTCAAATTGAAAAGTGCTACAATCTTTTGTTCCACCTAATGTAAGTCACTATATCAAAAGTAACATTAAATTTGTTTATATACTGAGAGACATTACAAGTCATAATCTGTATTTAGTATGACATTCATTGGTACAACTTTCACTCTTAAATCGACGTGAGGCAAAGGTCAGGGCTTTAATCGAATCAATGATGTAATGCAGAAACGTCTTCATCAATGAAGAACTTATTTGTTACTTTATAAGATATTCCACCTACTATATCTTGTAATATGTGAGAACCATAGCAGAACGATATACTATTTGATGCATAGTATCGCATCGCTTGTTATTAATTTTTTTTTTTTCGCCATTTTTTCCGAGCAAAATTATCTGTATATGTTCATAAATGACGGAACAAATACTAATACCTCAGAACTCCATAAAGCTTTATCAATTTCTTAAAAAAATTGTCCACACAATGATATAAAATTTTCCATAAGATATTTATATTTCTAAATCTATCAAGAAATTATGCATATTTCATTTAGCTTCAAACATCGTTAAGGTATTTGATGAGCATTACGAAATCATGTGTACAAAATGACGAGTGTAATTTCGTAGATTGCGAGGACAATTTACTGTTCCAAATGGACTAAATAATGATGGATCAAATTTCCAGCTGAAAATGAAACAATGATGTATGAAACAATGATGTATATTATGAATTCTGCGAACAAGAAACATGTAAATATTGCAAAATATTGATTTAAGAAACAAGGTTCATATTGTAGCGGCCTAACTACTTTTTTTAATTTGTTATGCAATAATGTTAGCTTCTCAATTCAATGTGTACCAAAAAGTGAACAAACAAGACGTAGGTAGACAAAATTTTAATTATAACAATAATCAGTTAAAGGGAGAGAACTTATTTTCACCCTTTTAATAATTAACTGGAGATGTATGAAACACTTTTTGTATGTGCTTAAGAAAATAATTTAAACAGTTCGAAGTTGATGAGTTGGTAAAATAGTCTGTAATTTGTTCCAGTTCAAAGTGATGAGTTGGAAAATAGTCTGTATGTCCAAATAATTGAAATTGTTCAAAGTGATGAATTGGAAAATAGTCTGTATGTCCAAATAATTGAAATAGTTCAAAGTGATGAGTTGGAAGAATAAACAGCAAGCAAGGTGTGTGTGAATAAGAATGTCAAAAATACTTGCGTTTCAGCCGATAAGTTGAAGTAATATAATTATTTACCAGGAGAAAAATATTGAATGCAAAAAGTTGTTATTGCAAAGTTTGAATATTTAATTTAGTTTCTCAGTCAGGTAAAGATGAAACCGGCTTATTTTCTTTTTAAAGAGTAGGCGAAAATATATATGCCTTAAAAGAAAAGTGGTTTTCTTTTTAACGAGTAGGCTAAAATATATATATGCCTTAAAAGATAAGTGAGCTGGAAACAATAGGTCTGGTAGCTTCAAAATCTTCTTTCCAACTGAAGCTTCAAGAGCGGGAAGATTCCCGCTTTTTTGAAAGAGAGGCAAAATGCTGCTGCTGATGCAGAACGAACCAATGAAAAGTTTGGTTACAAAAAGAAGATGGTTTGATTTATTTTACAATTTCCCTTCTCGAACTTTTTATAAATATAGGTGATACGAGGGTATCGTAGAGAGCTCGACAATATAAGGACAACGTTTTGTTCTTTCGTAGGATAAAATAAACAAATGGAATATCAATGTTTGTCATACATTCAGTAATATACTATAAATATGTTAAAATACAGATGTTTACTCAAAATGAGCGTTATAACTGATATTCCAAACAACATTCTATTTAACAATAAAATTTGTGCAACACTAATATTTAGTGACGACAGCAAAATCGAACTACATTCTAATAAAAATGAATATTTCTGAAAACGGATTAGTACAAGAACAATTTAAAATATACTACGACGAACTTGATATTGAGAGAATAAGGTTTTTGGATTTAACCGAATGCAATGGATGCATTTTTTCTGCAATAGGTTAATTACGCACTTTCATGTCAAACGATCAGTTAAATGCCATACCTGATACACGCTTGGGCGATCATGTCTCGAAAGAGACATGACTAACTGGGCAGAAGATTATCCTGCAGTAGGTTGTCATTGCTTTCTGCGGTAGACTGGTTGCCAGCCAAGGCTATAGAACCCAATCTGTCCTGTTATTTAGCCCATAACTGGAAGGATTAGACGGATTAATACCTTTTCCAAGGGTATTTGCGCGGAAGTGAATGCAACGTATTCAACTGGAATTCGAACTTGGCTCTCCGAGTTGTCGTTCCGAGCGGATATCCACTGCACCACAACGCACATCCATTGTCAAACGATACTGGCGGGAAAATTTAGCCTTTTCTGGTATACTACCAAGATTCCCTATGACTTACTAGTTACGATGAAATAAACTTAGAGATACTATTTTATACATACGAAGTGGATCAGTATGTCACTAGCCTTACGTAGTTCTTAGCAGAGTTTTAATTTTAAAGTTTCAGTCTAAAATGTCCCATGTGATATTAATTGGATTAAGTATAATAACAAGGAAGAAGATGAAAATAAATATATTTATTGTATTAAATGACTAGAAAATAAATAAATTTATTGTATTAAATGACTAGAAAATAAATATATTTATTGTATTAAATGACTAGAAAATAAATAAATTTATTGTATTAAATGACTAGAAAATAAATATATTTATTGTATTAAATGACTAGAAAATAAATAAATTTATTGTATTAAATGACTAGAAAATAAATAAATTTATTGTATTAAATGACTAGAAAATAAATAAATTTATTGTATTAAATGACTAGAAAATAAATAAATTTATTTTATTAAATAGTAGTTTTTCTTTTCATTAGGCTATGGGAAAAAAAGGAACCTGAAAGAATATAATGATCTCTTGCAAGTGAAAGTTGCATCTGGCTCTGTTGGTGATCCCCTCAGTCGTCTACATTCTCTCGTCTCTTCCTATTGGTTCTCCCTTCTAAATACTAGTTTTGACAGCAAGCTTATTGATTTGGTCTCAGACACTGCTGTTTAAATGAATTTAATAAAATGGAGAATTGTTCGTACTCATACAACAAAAGACAGCAAAATAATATCCGGGGTTAACTCACTCTTTGCTACCAATTCTTGATATTTATCACCTTGTTTCTTTTTCTACCACTACTAGTTCTATTCATCTCTTGGTTTCTCACGTAATTATACAGGTGCGATGGATAAATTGTTTAAATTACGCAAAAATTAAAACACTGACATCTCATTTTAACAGATAAATTTACCAAAATGACACAAAAATATTTTGAAATAGTAAAGTGTAAATTTATTCAATAAAATCACCATTGGCGTCAACCACGGCCTCCAGACGATTTCGGAATCTTTTGAATCTGTCCTGGACAGTCTACTTGTTTAAGTTGGTGAATGCTGTCATAATCTTTGCTTTTAGTTCATCTTTGATTTTACAATGAGTGTCATTATTATCTCGCTCAAACGTGCCTCACGCATAGTAATCAAGGGCGTTGCAGCCTGGGGAGATAGGTGTCCAGATGTAAAGAGTAGTATGGTTGCAGAAATTGACTGCCAGTCATGACTAGGCTCTCCTGCTTGTGTGACATGATACAGGATCCTGTTGCCAGACATAGGTTATTCTATAGTAGCCACACTCTTGACTCGGGGCAAACCTAACTCCCCAAGGCACTTGATGTAAGCTTCGGTTTTGAGTCTAAGGCCAAGTTGGAATATGACTAGTTATAACATCGACATTACTAGTGACCACTCTAAATACCTTCATTATCACCATTATTCATCCAACTATTTTCTTAATCATCTGCACTGTCCTTGGTTTGTCATCCAAACACTCTGAAATGTTTGTTTTGAAGATTCCGGGGCGAATGCTAAGCAATACAGCGTTTTCAAATTATGTCGGAGTAAATTCCGTCATGGTGTTTTTTTTTTTTCTTTTTTCTTTTTTTTTTTTTTATAGACGGTGATCAATCTGTGCCGTCAACAAAATGAAAAACAAATAATGCGCATGCGTGAAATTAAAAATATAAAACGGTGACAATTTACTCATCCTGTATTTAAAAAATATTCCAAAATAGAAAATCGGCCGCTCTTGACAAACCCAACGAATCAAAAAATATATTGTCCTACCAACTGACTATCACATCTACAATTAAAAAGAGCTTATTTGAATTTAACATAAAATGTGTTATTATTATATCTAAATCAATAAATGACTCACAGTAAGCGAAAATTTTAAGGAGAAATGTATTCGATTCTTCTTCTTCTTCTATGTGCCCTGTCCCTTCAGGACGTAGGCGATCATGGATCTCCACGTCTCCCTATCCCTTGTGGCTCTTAGTATGTTTGCTCCTGTTGCTCCTGGCAACCCCCGTTCCGTCATCCACCTGATCAGACTCTATTTTGCAAAAATACACAGAAGACTGGTTGCCGACGTGGTCGCCCAAGCGTGTTTCACGTATGGCACTTAACTGACTGACACAGGAGAAAGGATGTGCGTTGTGGTGCATTGGATATCGGCTCGGAACGAGAACTCGTGGAGCCGTAGTTCGAATTCCAGCTGGATTCATTGTATTCACTTACGCGCAAATACCCTTGGGAAAGGTATTAATCCGTCTATTCCTTCCAGTTATGGGTTAAATGATAGGACAGATTGGGTTCTATAGCCTTGGTCGGCAACCAGTCTACCGCAGAAAGCAATGGCAACCTACTGCGGGATAATCTTCTGCCCAGTCAGTCATGTCTCTTTCGAGACGTAGTCGCCCAAGCGTGTTTCACGTATGGCAATATGGTATTCTATTATCACAGTGTGGGATATCTGACAAATATGATGGAAATAAAAAGAAAAAGAACCTCAATGAAATAGAGTAGATTTAAAAAATCTAATTTAAAATCTTCAGCATCTCTCATTTATAAAGGATAAAAGGCGTCACAAGAAAACTTTTCCACTTCGTCATTCATTTTTCCCCACATATACATGTACACACGCACGCAGGCAAACACGTAACTTCTTATTTTAAAATACTTAATTTATTTATCTAAACTTATATAATAAATGGAACTTTGTGTGTGTGTCCGTTACCTATAGACACCGAAACAGCTGAACCGATTTTCTTGAAAATTTACACAGTTGTACTATAAGCATCTGCGAGTGTTCTTAGCTAGGTTTTGTGTCGAGGTACCCCCGATAAATATCGAAAATCGATAATCGAAAAAATCGAGTTATAGAAGGATTGGTCCGATTTTAATCAAATTTGATACACTCATAGACAAAGACATAAGAAACAATATTCAGAAGTTTCAAGGTCGCAGTTCTTACAATAGTGCAGATAATCGATAATATATATATATATATATATATATATATATATATATATATATATATATATATATATAAGGCAAGATGTTTGTGTGTGTGTCTGTTTATCTGCCTGTATGTCTGTATTTTTTTCAGCCCTTTTATTTTACTTTTTGCTTCGGGTTTGGCTCTAAGTAGGTATAATTGTAGTTCTTAGTCTCAGCCATGATCCCATTTGCTCAGAGGACTTATTTAGCCTTCAAAATTAAGTTTACAACGAAAAATCTTATTTGATATCGATACCAGGAAATCAAAATTTGACTTACATCCATTTATTTTTCTTTCAGTCTACGGTTTCGCATTAACTGGAAACAACTATTGCTTTTTAGTCTTTTGTGCTAACGTCCAAAGTGTCTGAGCTCCAGGACCATGGATTAGTTTTAAAGCTTTCATTACACCCGAGCAACGCCGGGCTATACTGCTAGTTAACTATAATTTTCACAAGAAATGGATATAATAGGAAAGTCTTTAGCCTAAGGTTTTATTTAAAACTCGATATGGGCACCAGATTTTGCTGTCAGTTTCTAGAGTCGCCCAGGAAACGTGTTAACTGATTTCGCTCGTGGGATGGCCGAAATAACTTCTTGTATTCACCCTTCAAGTTCTTCGAAAGTCTTTGGTTTAGTATGGTAGATTTGCTTCTTTAACCAACTCCAAATAAAAAAAGCCATAGTGCATTACGTCACAACTACTGGCTGGCCATTCATACGGACCACGATGACTCATCCATCTCGTGGGGAAGTGTGCATTCAGCCACTCACGAATGACAATAGCAAAATGCGGATGGTACCATCTTCCTTGAAAATCAAATCTTCAACATTTTTCCAAGCATTGATAATTGGCTAGATTTCATCTTGCAATATGGCAAGGTACCTTTCGGCATTCATGTTAACACAAGAAATGTACGGACCTAAAATCCTGTCCGAAGTCATACCACATCACACCTTTACTTTGAGCTGATTCTGTATTTTTCAGAGCTAGCAACAGTGGCAGTTGTAACGGTTCACAAACCCACCCATGTGAAATACCGCCTTATGACACTAAAGAATATTTTTTAAAGAGATCTGACCAAGCCATAATATTTTCTTACAGCTTTATGCGAATGTCGCAGTCTTTAACTAGAGGCATTGGCACAAGTGCGGCTTCCAGGCAAACTATTTAAGCTCCTTCTTGAGCATAGCTTGTATTGTGTGAAAGGAGAGCCCACTTTACCTTGCTGCATGTTGTATTGACTTTCTTGGACTATTTTTTTAACTGCTTACACCATCTCCTGGTCCCTGGACTTGGAAGGATGTCCCCTTTCGCAATTATCACCTACAGAAACGGTAGCCATGAGTTTTGAATGACAATTCTTGATTGTCTTTGCATAAATTTGATCATGTACTCCTCTAATGATCCTTCAACATCTTTGCACTCGAATAAAAGATTTCCAGACTTCATAACGTGCCGTTAACTGGGCACGATCCTGCAGGGTAAGATGATCAGCCATTTTTGTAGGGATTCTAAATTTAAAACAATAATTAAGCAGAAAAGAAAAGTTAAATTCTTAAACATTAAAGATCAAACACAAAAAATTGAAACAAATTACAATAAAAACTGTATAATTATTTTAAAATAAGGAGTTACTTTTCAAACACCCTAATATATATATATATATGAAGGATATTTGATTATTACTATGGATCATACATATTTCACCGCTTTGATGTTATTATCGTCAGACCCAAAAGGTACAACAGTAGGTAATCAAAATATCACTATATATATATATATATATATATATATATATATATATATATATACGAGTTTAAAGTTCCTTCGATGTCGACGCGTTAACTTTCGCACAAACATTCTTGAAAAAACTAAACTTTACTAAACGCTTTCCTATTATATCCATTTGTTGTGAAGATTATACTTAATAAATACATTCATAAGTATTTTAAAACTAGCAGTTTAGCCCGGTTTCCCTCGGGTAGTTTATAATAAGAATAAAAAACATATGATGAATTTACATAGCAAATACTTACACAACGTCCACACTCGTCACTTTTATAGATATAGATAACAATGTAGAATATCTCTATTGGATTAGGGTGGGTAGAAAGGGGAGGGGCAACATATATAGATATAGATAATATAAAGTGAGGTGATCGATTCTATATTATAATCAATACATAAACTAATCCCTGACTTTGTTGGGGGGGGATAATATATATTTTTCTACCCCTAATTTTGGCTTTCTGAAAAATGTCAAGGTGTCGTTAACCATTCTAAAATTTTAATCTACATCTGAGCGTAACTCACGTCGAGCTAGACCGCAAAATGCAGTCGCTAAGTCGAATTTATCAAACAAAGAAATGATTACACAACGTTCACCCTCGTCTCTTTTATAGATATAGATAAGGAGTTACGTGCGTGCGTGTGCACATGTACATGTGGGGAAAAATGAATGACGAAATGGAAAAGTTTTCTTGCGACAAATTTTGTCGTTTAGGAATGAGAGATGCTGGGGATTTTGAATTTAAGTTTTTTAATCTATTGGAATGGCGAAGGAAGCATTCCAGAAGTTGAGTAAGGTATTAAGAAACAGGGCAATTTCGCTAGAAACAAAGAAGAGAGTACTGGATTGCTACGTGTTGTCCGTCTTTCAATATGGCAGTGAATGCTGGACAATACCATCAAAGATGAAGGAAAACTTGAAGCAACTGAAATGTGGTTCAACAGAAGGTTGCTGCGAATATCATGGATCGAGCATGTGAGCAATGATTAGGTCTTATAAATGATGGAAACAAAAAGAAAATTAATACTGAGCATCAGGAAGAGACAGCTGAAGTTCCTGGGACACGCAATGAGGAAGGAAGGCTTGGAGAATCTGATACTAACAGGCCAGATAGAGGGAAAAGAGACAGAGGAAAGCAACGGATAACATATTTGAAGGACCTAATCAGGTCGATGACGGAACGAGGATTGCATGGTGTAACAGGAGAAGGCGTGCTCAGAGGTACCAGGGATAGGGAGACGTGGAAAGCTATGATTGCCTACGTCCTGAAGGGACAGGGCACATAGAAGAAGAAGAAGAAGAAGAAGAAGAAGAAGAAGAAGAAGAATCTATTTCATTGAGATTCTTTTATTTTACTGCTTTCATGATTTATGGATCAAACAGCAGAATAGACTGAGCTAGCAACTTAGCTAGCAACCAATTTAGAATACAAACTGTTTTCAACCCTAATTAGAGCTGTTTAGAGGCTTCGTAGCACTGTTCCCCACTTCGTTTTCAATTCCCTTCGCAAAAAATGTGGATCTTTCTACACAAAAATCCCCTACTATAATCAAATTATACGTGTTAGTAGTGTAGCAGTTCGATTTGAAATGCTAGATTGTTATATGTTGAAATCGATGGGAGTGTCCACTGCACACGCAAGCAAACATACATTAAAAGGAACAGGTACAACTCTGGGTTTCATATACGTGGCAATCGTCAGGCACAAATTGGCACTGTCTCGTCCCTTATTATGGCTTTTCAATGTGTCTCTAGCCTTATTTTTAGAAGCGGCTGTTGGTTTCACCCGCATATATTCTTTGTCATAATTACAAGAATTCTATAGTCATTGTCCACTTAGACAAAAGGCAGCATTTTCCTTATTAGCGTGTGTGTATGGAACTTGTTTACAGTACAAGAGCAATACGAAAACAACACTACTTTGAATATTCCCTGTCAAATATAATCGATAAGAGATGTTCGTTAAATAAAGTCAAATTGAAAAATCACTGTCACTTCAAGAACTAGCACACTATTATGAGTACTCTTTACAAGGAAAGGATTCCTGTAGACATGTCTTTAAGACTTCCTGGAGATTATCAAAGTAACAAGTAATTGAAACGGCCTTGAAAAACAAAAAACTGATGTTTGTAATTTTGCGCAAATTTCTTTGATAACGATAAAATTTATTATGTCCCCTTACATACAAAGTATCACACTGGCAACACTATACGCCCAGAAAAATAAAGCTCGTCAGATATCGACTGGCAAGCAACTTAGACGAGAGATGCCGACTCAGCATTGCTATCTCTGGTAAAAAGGTTTTACATTTCATTAAGAAGTTTATCTTCGTTTTTTTTTTTTTTTTTTTTATAGGCATACTTTCTTAATTATTCCCATTGCATAATAAATTACGTAGAAATATGAACAAATCAGTTTTTAACACCTGCTAAAATTGTCTAATATTTCTACATAAATGTGTTCCGTTCAAAACAGAACAATGTCTCATTGTATAATTGCAACAATAGTTTGACATCATCTATAAACTCTTCAGAAGTCGTCGCTAAAATTTCCCTGCTGAACAAAATTGTAGTTTATTTACGAATTAGTTTACCCGCGCTGTCAAAAGTGATAAGTGTTAAATCCTTATTATAATCTTAGATTTTCTCTTGTGAGATTTTGTATTTCAGGGCGCCCACATCGCTACCGAATGTGACACATGGTCGAAGTTTAATAACACTTCCGTGGAAAAAGTGCTCACTACCTCCCTCCACCCATCGACACTTCCCTATGTGGGGACGCCTAAAATACAGAATAATGATTCCAGTCCCCTCCCGAAAGAGAAGTACTGTCTGGGAATGGGTGACTCCTTGGGACCTGAACTAATATTATTTTAAAACTTGGGAATCTTCAAGTATATAAAAAAAAATCGTTAATGCAGGGGATGTAGCTGTACCTATTTTCTTTGCATTGGTGACATTAAAAGTTTGAAAATATAGAAATTCACTGGGTGTGTTGCTAAGTAAGATAATCAGTAAGTTTTAATTAATTTTTTTTTTTCATTCTCAAAAAATGAAATTACAGTTACGTCGTCAAGCATAGAAAAATAAAGTTACCTTTCTTCTACAATTGACTTAAAAAATAAGATATATACATATACTTTCATCAAAAAGAACTTTGTAAGTACTGAACTTGGAGTGAATTTGTCGGTCACTTATCCGTCATGTAATATGTATAAAAGTGGGGTTGTTGCCTAAAGAGTGTAGTATGTGGATCCAGAAAAAAAAATGCATCAGTCGAGTCTTATTTTGTGTCCTAAAAGTTCAGAAAGTTTTAATATTACTGAATTTAAAAGTAAAAAAAAAAAGGTACAATTTGGAACATGGCAGAGCACAACTTGTCGAAGACCTTTGGATAGAGTCGTAGGCACTTCCTGGCATAGAGAACAACTCTATTATATATATATATATATATATATATATATATATATATATATATATAAAGGGCTGATAATCGATTCACGACGGCTACATCCGCAATTAATTTTACTTCAGAATGTTCCTTGATATTGGATGCAATCAACGGAACTGGGGTTGTGGATCAGCAGAAGAGATGCACTCATGCTTTACCCAAGACTATCAGTATAAAGTAAGCACAGACTCGGTGGGAATATAAATTTGGCTCGCTGACTCCACTTCCACGCAAATAAACCTTATGCTGCTGCCGCTTCCGAATGAAGGAGATTGTTACTTTTTGATCTGCGTATGGACTGGGAAAAAAGATTCAAGGGAGGTAATTCATTCTTAAAAATTTATATTTGTCTTGTTTATGATCAAAGGGAAATAATTCGTACTTATTTGCATAGAATGTTTTGAAAGCATTATCTAAATTCTGGCAGAAAAACAGTTAACTTTTCACTAAAGTTTGGAACATAACAAAAAAAAAAATTTCAACAAAACAACTCCTAAAATTCTCTAAGAAAAAATCTAAAATACATGAAAAAAATGTTCAAAGCATAAAAGTATTTATAATATTATTAAGCGGCAAAATGATTTTTTTTTTTCCTTGCATTTTAAAAACTAAAGCATGATTAAATTTTTGCTTTCCTGTCGTCAACGCAGAACCTTAAATTTGTAATGGGGAATTTTAGTCTTTTTTTCACTCGCACAAAACGTATAACATTCATCCACCTTGTCGAGCTCTCTACGATACCCTCGTATCACTATATTTTATAGAAAGTTCGAGAAGGAAAATTAAAAAATAAATCAAACCATCTTCTTTTTGTAACCAAACTTTTCATTGGTTCGTTCTGCATCAGCAGCAGCATTTTGCCTCTCTTTCGAAAAAGCGGGAATCTTCCCGCTCTTCAAGCTCCAGTTGGAAAGTTTCCTTTGAAGACACAAGACCTATTGTTTCCAGCTCACTTATCTTTTAAGGCATATATATTTTCGCCTACTCGTAAAAAAGAAAACCACTTTTCTTTTAAGGCATATATATTTTCGCCTACTTGTAAAAAAGAAAATAAGCCGGATTCATTTCATTTTTACCTGCCTGAGAAACTAAATTAAATATTCAAACTGTGCAATAATAACCTTTTGCATCTAATATTTTTCTCCTGGTAAATAATTATATTACTTCAACTTATCGACTTAAACGCAAGTATTTTTTAACATTCTTTCACACACACCTTGCTTGCTGTTTATTATTCCAACTCCTCATTTTGTGCTATTTCAATTATTTGGACATACAGACTATTTTCCAACTCATCACTTGAAACTGGAACAAATTACAAACTATTTTACCAACTCATCATCTTTGAACTGTTTAAATTATTTTCTTAAACACATATACAAAAGTGTTTCATACATCTCCAGTTAATTATTAAAAGGGTATAAATAAGTTCTCTCCCTTTAACCGTTTGTTGTTATAATTAAAATTTTGTCTACTCACGTCTTGTTTGTTCACTTTTTGGTACACATTGAATTGAGAAGCTAACATTATTACATAACAAATAAAAAAAAGTAGTTAGGCCGCTACAACCTTTCAGCAAAATCCACTGAAGACGGCTGGCCTCCCTTTTCACCCTGATTTTGACCATCAGTCAGTTAAGTGCCATACGTGATACACGCTTGGGCGATCATGTCTCGAAAGAGACATGACTGACTGGGCAGAAGATTATCCCACAGTAGGTTGCCATTGCTTTCTGCGGTAGACTGGTTGCCGACCAAGGCTATAGAACCCAATCTGTCCTGTTATTTAATCCATAACTGGAAGGAAGAGACGGATTAATACCTTTCCCAAGGGTATTTGCGCGTAAGTGAATACAATGGATTCAACTGGAATTCGAACCCGGCTCACCCGGTTTCTCGTTCCGAGCTGATATCTACTGTACCACAACGCACATCCTTTTGACCATCACCTGATGCATAAAGAACGCAACCAGAGAAGAAGCAATCTTCTGTGAACTTCATTCATTAACGTCGTTTCTTGTTCAAGGTGTGCTCACATTGCTAAAAAGATAACTGCGCTCCAAGACAAAAATCATCTGCGCTCTCAATAAGTTTACACAACGGATGTACGACCGCCAAGTGAAAGAAGGCATGTACAATAGACTCCTCCATTTCACTGCAACGGGCGCTCTTTGACAAAATAGCCAGTTCCGCCGAGAATGACTTCTTGCAAACAAGGTAAGGGATGCTTCGTCATTACTGAAGCGTTTCAATCCGGATGCCCTAAACTATAAGGAGTGAATCTCGATGGGTCAGGCCTAGCATCTCAAGGAGATCATCATGAACGGGCTCGCAAACACATGAAATACCGCATTTCTCGATAAGGTCAGGCATATGAGAAGTCATCCTTCACTCGGGAGAAGGGGTGTGTTATTCCGTAAGATTATAATAATGTGAACCAAGTACAATGTAATATTTATTTACCATTTTATAAAGATTTATTTATCTATCATTTTATAAACGAATAGATTTGAAAGAATATTTTTATTCAAAACTTTATAAAAATCTAGAAAATATTCAAAATACGTGAACCAAGTACAATTCAATATTTATTATTTTTCATTTTATTAATAAGTATGAAAACATTTTTATATATGTAATTTTCTAAAAACATTTACGAACAAGAAAATTCAAAAATGATATTTTCTGACATTTTCAGATTATTTTATACTAGCAGTGTAGCCCGGCGTTGCTCAGGTGTAATGAAAGCTTTAAAAGTAATCCATGGTTCTGGAGCTCAGACTCTTTGAACGTTGGCACGAAAGACTAAAAAGCAATAGTTGTTTCCAGTTAATGCGAAACCGTAGACTGAAAGAAAAATGAATGGATGTAAGTCAAATTTTGATTTCCTGGTATCGATATCAAAAAAGTTTTTTTCGCCGTTGCCTTTTATATATATATATATATATATATATATATATATATATATATATATATTATTGATTTTCTGCACTATTGTAAGAACTGCAACCTTTAAACTTCTGAATATCGTTTCTATGAGTGTATCAAATTTGATTAAAATCGGACCACTCCTTCTATAACCCGATTTTTTTCGATTATCGATTTTCGATATTTATCGGGGTACCTCGACACAAAACCTAGCTAAGAATACTCGCAGACGCTTATAGTACAACTGTGTACTATTTTTCAAGAAAATCGATTCAGCCGTTTCAGAATCTATAGGTAACGGACACACACACACACACACACACACACACACACACACACACACACACATACACACAGAGACAAAGTTCCATTTATAAATAAGTTTAGATCAACTTTTGTTTTAATTTTCCATTTTTTTAACCGTCATCTACGATGAAGGGTGCTTAATCAATAGAAATACAAATCCTGAAACTCTAGCAATTATAGGTTACTCCCCATTTTTAAAAGTGATTTTGAAAAAATAAAAAAGTTGCTAATTTTCCTAAAAATACCTAGAAAACTTACCAATCGATTATTTACTGTCGGCCAAGTGCTAACTAATGAAATTTTAAATGAATAGTCAAGACTAAGCAACTTGAAAAAAAGCAATTGGCGAAGCTGGCGAAGCTGGCGACTTGTGTTCTTGAGATAGTTAGCCAAACTTCGGCAAATTGCCAATAAATTCGAACTTTATAAAATAATAAAGATCTCCTAATAGATGGTTCATATATTTTTATTATCTAGTAAGTTTTTATAAAATTATGAAGAAAAATAACTGTCTTCATGTTTATTTATAAACTGTTAAGTAATAAATAATTCATTCTATTCGTTGGTTTGCATATTTTTCTAATGATCTAAATATAAAATAATTCTTATCAAGAAACTAATAGTGTTAAATATAAATTTAAAGGAACCGAAGAGTTAATGGTGCTGGTCGGAGAAGAGATGGAGGCTACGGTGGAAAGAAACAAAAGACTTTCGCTCACCTTAGCTATCATGGAGTAGTAGTCACCCAACCCCTAAATGACGTCCTACTGAATCCGACTAATGCGTGTTTCCAACTTATGCTAAACCTTTGTCTCCTCACAGTCTGACTAAAGTCAAGCTTAACGGGGTTTTCTTTCACCGCCGATTGTTCCAAGCCCTTTACCTTATTTGTGATTTTGATATAGCACGTAGGGACAGTGGGAATCTCCTTGATTCATTCATGCACGTCACTAATAACATGACAACCGTCGGTCCAAACCGACGGAGAGCCGGTCGAGCGGTGTCTGCATTTCTGTAGGAGAGCGTGCAAACAAAATTAAACTATCGGCGTAAGCCCTCAAATTCAGGAAATTATAAAGTGGTACCCACTTTTCACAGGGCCGATCGAGTATGATTATTCGGTGAAGCTGTGGTGATACCGAGCAAAGCGAGGGACCGGGTGTTTGCCCTCAGAGATCCAGAAAGCAAATGACCAAAACTGGTCTTTGCGCACCCGGCTCCACGCATATGTTCCGGTAGAAAACCAAAAATTAATTAATATCAAATTCCAGTTTGCGAGCCTACGCAAATTTTATTTATCATCCAATGGGAAGCCCAGAATCGAATACGGGTGTGAACCCTCAAATGACCTGCTGGGACCCACAAAGACGAAATAAAAAGCCGACACAGAAAGCATCGCCAGAGTTGAGAAAGTACGAGCATAATTAGCACGTCCCCTGACCTCGTCAAGTGATCCACTATGCTCGCCTCGATTTTCCTTCTCACCTTCTTCTTCGCTGTCCACTGAGCTACTTACCCTACCAAAGGAGCGGATACATCAAAGATATTCCTAACTGACAAACACTCCCACATACAGACGCACAAACTCTCCTTTCAGCATTTACTGCTATAAACATTTTAACATCCTTTGGACCCATCCTAAAGACATTACTTTATTTGTAAAGAAAACCGTAATTGATATCTGTGTATATATAAAATTTTGTTTCTATGCTCAATTTGATTTTCTTGTTTTATAACCCTTTTTATAACTTATAGTGGGCTATCTACTAAGGAGGCCAAATTCAGTTAATCTTTTTCAACAGACAACTATGTTTCACTAGAACGGATAACCCACTATAAAGTATCACCACAATACAATCAGTGGAAGACGGTAACTCTACACACATCGGCGCATTATGGAAACGCAGGTATGACGTGGTCCTGGTCTACGAAGCTGGCCAAAAGTCATTACCAGCGGAAACTTATTTGAGGTGGACTAACATTACTACTGAACATTAACTCACAACCACATACCGGCCGGTTTCGCTGTCAGTCCGGATAAGAGGTTAGATTTATAATTATTATTTTTTTATATTGCTTGAACTTATATGTGCACATGTTTGTCTTTATGCGTTCATGCATGCATGTGTACCTCAAGGATGGCCGTTAGGGTCGTAGGGATGTTTCTTCCGGTCATTCTATTATCCCTGATGGAGTTGGCATATGTGAAACAGGCTAACTGGTCTGTGTGAACAAACCGAGCGATTCCAGCGAGGGGTCGATCCCTCCCGATCGATATGGATTTGCTTTGTTGGTCGCCTTTTCCACAGAGATTGCAGTCAATGATGTTTATCTGAATTCAGACCAAGTAATCCCCACAAAGACCGGCCCATTTTGGAAACGCGCATACTCCGGGATTATGGGACATTGGCCTATTTTGCCGGTTTGGAGGTAGTTGTCAACGTAGAACTATAGGAAGTGGAACAGCACTTTCCATTACAGTCAGTCAGATTCCCACCGTTTGTACCTGTTCAGAGTTGACATTTCGCTAGGCGACGAACGCCCCCACACTGAGAAAAAACAATGGGCGGACAAGAAAGTGTTGGTGCTCGATGAAGACTGCAATCGTGACAGGGCAGCACCGCGAGTGGAAACTCGTAGCGAACGACAAGGAATGCGAAGAAAAACAAGGGGAGCAGTTGGTCGCAACGACAAAGAGTAATCTTATTGCCTGTTTGTGGATTTAGGGTGTATTTTTGTTTTAAATGAGTATTGGAAAAAGCCAAGTGAAATACAAGGTGTTAGAAACCTTCAAAAGCAACAACTGAATTACACCAAATTGTCTGGAAAGACAAAATGTCTTTCATAAGTTTAGTTTGGATTATCCTGATAGACATGCATCCTATTGGTACGATTTTCAGAAAGAAGGCAGCAGAAATGAAATCGTTTTAACCCACTCGGGAAAAATAATTAGCTCAATGCTATTATATTAAAATCGCGACGTTACCAAAAAAAAAAAAAAAGAAAAGAAAAAAAGAAACAATTTGCGAATGTCGGATTTTTTAGATTTGATTGCACAGAAAATCCGAGCTTACACACACACATTTTCATGAGCCAATAAAAAAATGCATATACATTTATACATTCACCAACGGAAAAGTTATTTTCAAAAGACAGTCGGCTCACTAAATTTTACCAAGTGCAGACGTCTGCAAAAGCAAAATGAATATAACCTCTAATTTATTGGCCAATCGGGAGCAAGGAAAAAAATCTTTAAAATCTTCAGTTATAGAAATTCGTGAAAAAAGTTAAAAAAATAAATTGCTTTTATTTATAAAAACAATCATGGACATAAGAAACCAATAATTAATAACGAATTTAAAAGAATCTTTAAAACTTTAAAACTTTAAAACGTTAGAAAAAAAGAAAAACATCTTAAAAATCTTCAGTTATAGAAATTTGTGGAAAAAATTAATTAAGAAAACTAATTGCTTTTATTCATAAAAGCAAGAATGGACATAAAAAAAAACTTTGATTAAAATTTATTATTTCAAATATGTTACAAAATTTCTATACCGGAAGAAGCCCCAAAACATTTACTATTAACTTCCAAACTATCTCCTGATTTGAACTGTGCTTATACGAACTTTTATAAGAAGACTAACATATATATATATATATATATATATATATATATATATATATATATATAACTCAAGTCAACAATTTCAAATTTAATTTCGTTAAATGGCCATTTCAGCGAGAAAATTCTTGCTTCATCAGCAATAATCGAAAACTTGCAATTGTTTCTTATTCATTTGTTTGATTATTCAGTTTTCTATTGTTTTATAAAGTTTTTAAACTTTTATAAGATATAAAGATTTTCGGTCATGTGTGACATATTTCCAATATTAATATTCATGGTCAGGATTCCTGTACAATTTATTAAATTAAACTATTTACTAATCAAAAATACATAAGCGCACATCAATTTTTCAATTCGACGGCCCCAGTATTTTAGAGAGAAATACATTATAGATAGATAGATAGATAGATAGATAGATAGATAGATAGATAGATAGGAAGAAAGAAAGGAATTGATACGGTTAGTAAAATAGAGCGTGAAAGAGATAGATAGATAGATAGATAGATAGATAGATAGATAGATAGATAGATAGATAGATAGAAAAAAATTGATACGGTCAGTAAAATAGAGCGTGAAATAGATAGATAGATAGATAGATAGATAGATAGATAGATAGATAGATAGATAGATAAGAAGAAAGAAATTGATACGGTTAGTAAAATAGAGCGTGAATGAGATAGATAGATAGATAGATAGATAGATAGATAGATAGATAGATAGATAAGAAGAAAGGAATTGATACGGTTAGTAAAATACAGCGTGAAAGAGATAGATAGATAGATAGATAGATAGATAGATAGATAGATAGATAGATAGATAGATAGATAGATAGATAGAAAGGAATTGATACGGTTAGTAAAATAGAGCGTGAAAGAGATTGATTGATAGATAGTTTAGTTTTAGTTTACAAGTGTAATTAGTCTCATTTTATTGTAACTGAAAAAAGAAGGACTTTTATAGTTTTCTCAATGAGCTTTTACCAGAATTATGCAGAATGAGTAATAAAAGTACAATTAAACTAAAAGTCACACACGAAGACGTAACAACGGAAAACGAGATTAACTCATGTTACATTGAAACAGCTAACAGGACTTCGAGATTTGACCAAACGAAAAGAAATTCACGTGGCCAGGTTGGATTCGTTATGAAAAATTGGTACAATCTAATTCGGTGAAGGAAATAAAGGGTTAAATTCTAAATTTCAATCACCTGAAAAAATCAGAGAGTACAACTATAGTGGGTTATCCATTCTTTCCCAGTTTATAGTGGGGAATCCGTTCTAGTGAAGGGTAGTATTATGTTGTTGCAGATTAACGGAATTTGGCCTCGTTGTAGATAGCCCACTATAAGTCATAAAATGAGTATAAATCAAGAAAAGCAAATTGAGTTGAAAAATAACATTTTATATATACACATATCAATTAAGGTTTTTACAATTAAAGTAATGCTTTACATATGGATCCAATGGACGTTAAAATGTTCATGGCAATAAAATGCTGAAAAGAGAATTAATACTTAGGAATGTGGGAGCGTTGTAAGTAAGGAATGTCTTTGATGTATTCGTTCCTTAGGTCAGTAAGTAGTTTTGAGACAACGAAAGATAAGATGAGAGGGAAGAGAGGCTAGGATAGTAAGCCGCTTGACGTAGGTCAAGGGGGATACTGATTATACTCCTCTCTCTCGAGTCAGTCCGTGTGTGTCGGCCTGCGTCGGTCTGTCTGTCTGGTGATGCCTTCTATATCGGCTTTTTATATCTTCTTTTTGGATTGCAGCAGATCATTTGGGAATTCATATCCGTATTTGATTCTGGGCGTCCCATTGGCTGATAAATAAAATTCGAGTCGGCTCGCGAAATGGAAATTTAATATTTAATTAATTTTTAGTTTTCAACCGGAACATCTGCGCGAACCCGGATGCGCACCGACGAGTTTTGGTCATTTGCTTTCTGGTCGTTAGAGTGCAAACATCCGGTCCCTCGCTTTTGCTCGGTCGATATCACCACACAACCACCGAAACATCGTGATTATAGCAACAAAGATAAGGACAACAATCCATACAATGTAAATAGCATAAATAAATACAATACATCATATCAGAAATATAGATAAATATATGCGAAGTCCTTGATGAAATAATCTTGTGTGTTTGTAGATAAAAGTTTTAAAAAGATCATGTCTAAAAAAGTTTTTTTTTAATTCTAAAAATCCGAACTTAAAAATCCAAATATTCTAAGAATTATTTATATTTTTTTGAGAGATTTTCACTTCAAAAGCCGTCCACTGCATAAAAGAGGGAAAGATTACGCGTAAACGTGTCAATGTGAGCCTTCAGAAAAAAGGTATGTTGTAGGAGTAAATAAATATTGAGTTGTGGCAGAATCAACCATATGTTTATTTACTATGAAATATCGATTGCTAAGAACAAACCTTACCGAAAGGCACAGCATGTTTATTAAATTTCGATTACCTAGCCCTGTAGACGTCCGTTTCGATAGCGTGGAAAGACGGGAAAGACATATCAGAGACTTTACTTGGTTTCAGGGAATAAATGAATAAAAAAAAGTGTTTAACGTCTGTTTCAGTGAAATGAGAAAAGTTGCCAATTTATAATCTTTTCATTTGTATCCCATGATTTATGATTGTTATTAAAATGTTTTGTTAAAGTTGTTAAGTTCAAATATTTAACGGAAAAACGGTGATCTTAATTTCAGTCAGAATGTAAAAGAAAGAAAGAAAGAATGAATGGAAATAAGTCTTTAAAATAAAAATTCAATTACATTAAATAAAATAAGATTAAATAGAATAACATCGTCAACTGAATTATATTGTTTTAGTTATTATTAAGAGAAATATTTATCTTTATTTATATTTATCTATTTATTATTTATCTATTTATTAAGAGAAATATTTATAAGACAGAGATTTGGTTAAAAAGAAAGAAATAAAGGAATATAAAAATACTTAACATCTATGGGAAAAGACACTACTTGATTTCAGTAAAAGAAAGAAAGTAAGAAAGAAAGAAAGAAAAGAAAGAAAGAAAGAAAGAAAGAAAGGAAGAAAGAAAGAAATAAAGGAATATAAAAATACTTAACATCTATGGGAAAAGACACTACTTGATTTCAGTAAAAGAAAGAAAGTAAGAAAGAAAGAAAGAAAAGAAAGAAAGAAAGAAAGAAAGAAAGAAAGAAAGGAAAGAAAGAAAGAAATAAAGGAATATAAAAATACTTAACATCTATGGGAAAAGACACTACTTGATTTCAGTAAAAGAAAGAAAGAAAGAAAGAAAGAAAGAAAGAAAGAAAGAAAGAAAAGAAAGAAAGAAAAGAAAGAAAGGAAGAAAGAAAGAAAGAAATACATGCATACATACATAAGCACACACATACATACAAACGTACAATCTCAGTGAAATGAAACACAGTCATTCTCCTCCCTCCAAACGGTCTAACCGCAATCGCGAATATTTTTTTTATAACCATATCGCCCTAAGCAAGGTAGTTTACTGCCACTGGTGCGCAGGGGGTTACATAGGAGGAAAGTTATGAGAAAGAGTGACAGGATATAGGAGGTGTCATGAAGTGGGTAAGAGAAGAATGAGAATACTGACGAGAGTGGAGTGGGCGGAGAAAGGAGCATGAGAGAGAGGATGTAGGTTAGTGAGATAGGAGATGACTATTGACTTTACATTTAAATTCTTGGAGATTGTAGCTTTCGGGGAAACGGAAGGGAATTCCACAGGCGAGAAGTGCGAGAAAAGAAGCTGATGGAGTAGAATTTGCGTTTACATTTTATTGGTTTCTCTGTAAAAAGGTGAGACCTAGTTGCTATTCTTGTGGCTCGAGTAAATTCATACATAGAGAGCTAAGTTCATCGGAGCAGAAGCCGTGAAAGTATTTGTAGAAGAGACACAGGGAAGCCACATTACGTCGGTGAGAAAGTGACTGTATTCGAGCTGCCAAATCGGGATCGATCACATTACAGATTCTTCGTTGGATTTTGTCAAGGGCCTGTAGGTGGATATCAGGGACACCCGACAAGATATGGCAGCAGTATTCAATACACAGGCAGATGGTAAATTTATATATATGCAGGATGGTTTCAGACGGGAAAAACCTCTTGGCCCTACACAGAGAACCGACCATCTTAGCAGCGGATTTAGCTATGGATTCGATATAGTCATTCCACTTAAGGTTTGTTGGTGGGTAGAAGCGATTGTCTGTGATGGTTAATAGATCACAGCTTCGTTTTGGAGGAGCCATTTCTTACCCCAGTTCATGACAGAATGGGGGTCCTTTTTAAGCTCTGCAGCGAGGTTCGTGTGTCAGCCTCGGCAGATTTTTTATCGAGGCGAGAGCAAATAATAGAGTGATCAGCGTATATGCCTACTTGGGATCCTATTACATCGGGGAGATCGTTAATAAAGATCAAGAAAAGCGTAGGACCTAGAATAGAGCCTTGAGGGACACCTGCGTTCCTATGATAGTATCGGGAAACATGCCCGTTCAGTACTACCTTCATTGTGCGATTTGAAAGAAATGACTGGATTAAGTCAAACAACTGTCCAGCTATACCATAGCCTCGCAGCTTGCAAAGAAGGCCAGCATGCCAGACCCTGTCAAACCTTTTGGAGATATCTAGGGCAACAGTTCAAGCTTCACCGCTTTTGTCAGCATATCAGCAGCAGACCTGGTAAAGCGGAAACCATACTGTTTGTCAAAGAAGAGACTGTGGGCTGTGAGACGTTGAACCACCTCGGTGTTGATGGTGTCTTCGAACACTTTGCCAAAAATCGGCAGGAGGCTGATAGGGCGATAATTAGAAGGGTCAGAGGGTTCACCAGTATTTTTATATATAGGAACCAAGGAGGAGGACTTCCTGCAGGCAGAAAAACAAGAAGCAGAGAGGCAGTAGTTATAGAGTTTGGAGAGAACAGAGGAGAGTTCAGCGGCACATTTCTGCAGGACAGTGATTAGGATTCCGTCACCTCCGCTCGCTTAATTTGGGTCAAGCTTTAAAGTTATGTTAGAGACCAATGAGGAGGTAATGTAGATGTCATTTTGTTGGACCTCAGTTTGAGGTGGGAAGTCGGGTACAGATACTCCAGATGAGTCCAGTGTCGAGTTATTGAAGAATCTGTGAGCAAAGCACTCAGCGTTGTCTGTTGAAGAGGTGCCAAATTCGTTGATTAGATGGGGGTTGAGGGTTTACTGTTATTTAGTACATTTTTACAGAGCCTCCAGTAGTCTTTAGAGCCGAACTTACGGTATGCTATGCGCTGCTTCATTCTGGCTGCAAACAGCAGCTTAGCTTCTTTAAGTATCTTTTTGCACTCATTGCGAGCAGAGGCAAAAAGGCGCCTGTTATGGTTCGACGCGTCACTTCTGCAAAACCGGAAGAAGTTATTTCGGTGGGCGATGGCGGCTGAGCGAGTAGGGAAGAACCAGGGAGACGGATGAGATTTGAGTCGCAACTTCCTGGCTGGTATGAAAACATCGATGCCAGGCTTAACCCAAGAGGGGACCTCAGACGCACAGACTTAACGGGAAGACTAAAAACTTTGTTCTAAGGGATGTCACACAGGAAATTGCGAAATGAGTCCCAATCAGCTTTTTGATAACAGTAAGATATTCTGCTAGTCTAACGTTCTTGGGTAGAGTGGGAGTGAAAGGAAATGTTAACGAAAACCACGCATGGTCAGAGATTCTGAGAGGGCAGAGTTGCTTGACATTGCAAGAGTCTGGGATGGAAGTAAAACAGATCTAGCAGTGAGTCAGGTCCATAAGGGTTATTAGTGAAACGAGTGGGAAACACCACCATATGCGTAAGGGAGTGAGTGTTTAAAAAATTCATGGTGTGGACATCAGCAAGATTTGTGACAGAGTTTTCCAGTCACTTGGCATAGTGGGCGTTAAATTCGCCAAACACAACACATATTTCAAGAAAGAAATATTGAACTATCTATATTCGGCGAAAATTACTACCTAGCAACGAAATAAAAATGTTAAGAAAAATAACCTATTTATTACATCTAATAGCCCCACTCCACGTAATTACAAGAAATTTCAAGAAATTAAATTCCGTTGCGAAAATTTGTTTTATTAGTTAAACGCAGGACTCATTGGGGAATGTAAATCATCTATTTTTTTCCCAAACAATTAGACTTTTTTGTGAAAGCCTGCTCCGAACAGTAAAATAAAAAATGCAATAAAACTATGACATTATTTAATTAGATAAACTTTTAATTGCTTTTTAATATATATATATATATATATATATATATATATATATATATATATATATATATATATATTAAAGACATTTATAATCTGAAGAAATTGTTTTCGATGAATAATGTAAATAATGAATTTTTACAAGAATTGTCTTCATTTGTTCATTTTTAATTATAATAATTAATAAAGTTTCAAAACTCTTTGATGAGGACAGCAGTCCGAACAATGTAAAGAGACAGATCAGTGTAGATTCCATTCATCCGCGTCGTCAGTACTGCCATGCGCATTCCGATGAAGAAATACAAAAACACGCAGTGCTTCGTAATGTCTAAACTTTATTCTGCAGTGATTTATTAAGCGTAGCTTAGATGTGGTAAAGTCGTAAGTATAGAGTACTAAGTGAGGATCGGAGTAACTTCTTCTTCTATGTGCCTTGTCCCTTCAGGACGTAGGCGATAATGGCCTTCCACTTTTCCCTATCCCTGATGGCTCTGAGCACGCCTTCTCCTTTTACACCATGCAATCCTCGTTCCGTCATCCACCTGATTAGGTCCTTCAAATACGTTATCCGTTGCTTTCCCCTGTCTCTTTTTCCCTCTATCTGGCCTGTCAGATTCTCCAAGCCTTCCTTCCTCATTTCCTGTCCTAGGAACTTCAGCTTTACCACATCTTCAGGTTTCACTTAAACGGATCGTCAGGGAAAGCTTTCCCTAACGATCCGTTTTGGTGAAACCTAGGTAGGTTGTTTGGCTTTCTAGGTATTCTTTACATATATATATATATATATATATATATATATATATATATATATATATATACTTCGTGTTTCTCCACCACTTCCCCTCTATCACATTTTAATTGCAATAAATATTGGGACAACAGTGTAATCTTCATTTAGGACATATTTTGCTGTTTTGGTGATTGTTGTATGAAAGTGAACGTACGTTAAAATTGAAATTTCTTCAAATTCATGACTAAAGATGTTATTCATTTTCAAAAATGTTCAAACCAAGAAAGGGTTTAAATATAAATTCTAATATCTGGTCATTTGATCAGATTTTGTGTGTTAGGACTTTTTTGCATTGCTCGTGGAATCGGCATTGTGTGTTAATGTGTGAGGCGACATTCACTGGTCTGTATATATATATATATATATATATATATGAATATTCTGTTTGAATCTATGAATATTCCCAGTGCCCATATTGAAGAAAGTATTTCTTTTGACGTTTCTTGTATAAACAATCAACGAAGCCTTCTTTCACTTTTTCAACAACCAGACCATGAATCTCGCGTTAAATCTATTCTTACGCGTCGATGAGCAGAACAACTGAGAAAGGCCTGTTGCACTCTCACAAGGAAACGATTTGTGACAATAAACGCTGCAGCAAGAAATGAAAAATCTTTTCCCGGTATATTTCCTTGTATATTGAGGGCTTCACTTAGACAGTCTAAGTGGGCAAGTGATGCTTGGGTCTACATATAGAGGCAGATCAGATTTTTCTCTCAACCAAACAACTCTGATTTTTCCTATCCTAACATAATTTATTTTATTTAAAAAAATGTCATTAAAAGAATATCATTATTAAGTGATCAAGTATTTATCATCAATGTTATTGATGTAGAAAGCGGAATCGGCGAGCAGGGTTCAGTCTCTAACCGAATTTGTCGCCTTTCATTTTTACCTTTGTAAAGGGTATGAATTTGTCTTCTTTTACCAGTAATAGATTAAATATCAGGACAGACTGGGCTCTGTAGGCATGGTTGGTGACCAGTCGAGAAGGTCAAGTTTGAATTCGAAACCGTTGAAGATGGAATAGCTTTCTTTTTTTTTCTTTTTTTAAGCACTCGTTAAAAATGAGCATACATGATGAAAAAATTACCAAAATTTAATAAAAACTAAGTTTTTATTATCAGCATCTTTGTGTTACTACTAGGAAAGATCGAAGGATATTTTATGTAAAATTATTTTTTACTACTTTTTAGAACCTTCGAAATTTTTGTTAAATTTTTTTTTTTGTGGTGGGGGGGAGTTAACGTGGAACCAAAAGTTTTTACGGGATATTTTAAGTGTGTAGCGGTAAAAACACAGTACATTCTTGCAAAAATCAGATAATTGTCGAATTTTAATGAAACTTTCAGAACTTATTCATAAATAATTACATTATTTTTTAAACGTTTCATATTTAGAACATTTTGCTAATTTTTTTTTTTTTTTGTACCTGTTACCCCAAAACACCCCCACATTTCTAAACACAATTTTATGAAATTTCGGGAAATTCTTTTTTGTAGGGCTTAATGTTTATATTTGTTATAAGGAAAAGTTATCGGAGAATTTAATTCTTTTTTTTTTTTTTTTTTTTTTTTTTTTTTTTTTGGTCAAATAAGAAATCCAATTACAGAAAATTTGCTCCGAATTTGAATAAAAATTCACTGTAATATAATCAAAGAACTTTTTAATAGTGAGAGTTACGTCCCTTTAACTGTAGTAGTAATTGTGTTAGTGTAGCCAAAGATGGCAAATAAAACTTTAGCGATTTTCTAAGCGAAGCTTAGATGTGGCTCATGGTCGAAAGAAACGGTCAGCCACTGAGGTTCGAACTCACTACTAATGGTTCTCTAGTGAAACAAGCTTGCTAACCATTACGCCACACTGATTATATCTAAAGTAAGTGCAACATGCACTAAAACTGAAACATTTTCATTCAAATTTAAACAGCATCACTGATACGTAGTACAAAGAAGTACCTTTTGCATCAACATGTCAAATCTCATCTCAACCTTAACTTAAAACTTAGAGTTAAAATTAATCATTTAGAACCAATACCCTTAAATAATAATAAAAAATAGAATTAACATTTATAAATAATAAATTATTTAATTTTTTTATATTCTTGGAGGCTGATAATGGATCCAGGTTTCCTATAGTTTAAAAAGTCTGAGAACACTTAACTGAGCCTATTTGTGCTGGATTATTATTTCATATTTTATTATTATTGTTATTATTTTAATTAATGACGACAACAATAATAAAAATAATAATATTAGGAGGAGGTGGGGGAGGAGAATAAATCAAACAAATTTAGCGTAAATTTTATAGAATTCTCCAGTCATTCTGTTCATTCCTCCATTACGTAGGGCATTTTGATGGGATGTAAACGGTTAGCAAGCTTGTATCGCGATATGTGTAGGAGCCCGTTTGTCAAACTGGCCTTATGTCAAACACAACGGAAGTTCCCACAATTTAAAATATCAAAAGATTGAAAGTTGGATGTTAAAATGTGGAAGATTAAAATAGTTTGTCTTGTATGTTAAAGTAAAATATTTTTTTAACTAAACAGAAATAACGAATTTGTAACATAAGTGAAATTGTATTTACTGAACAGAATAACATAAATGTGCAAGAAGAAAATGTTTAAATAGAAAATACATGTAGTTAATTATTTTGTATGAGTTAAATGTTCAAAGAGAAAATGTAAATAGTTAAATGTTCCACAGAAATTTAGAGCTTGTAGTTGATAGCAGAATGTGTATGTGTAGAAAGATTAAAATGTCTACTTACGTTCTTTTCCTTTTTATGGCTGGAGAACAGTGAAAAGGAAAGTCAGACATCGTATTTATCGGAGTCAGTTGAAGTATCTTGTTGTTGTTGTTGTTGTTGTCTTCTTTGACAATGTGTGGGTGAAGACGAAGAATGGAAAATCGGAAGGAGGAAGAATGAATGTATGTCGACGAGGCATGACTGGGTCGGCGTCTCGAAATTCATAAATCAATTTGCTATTTCCTATCCAATCAGAATCCAGAATCTTACTTTTCACACTGACTTGTGAAATTTGCATTCTTCTTCTTCTATGTGACCTGTCCCTTCAGGACGTAGGCGATCATGGATCTCCTCGTTTCCCTATCCCTTGTGGCTCTTAGTATGCTTGTTCCTGTTGCTCCTGGCAACCCCCGTTCCGTCATCCGCCTGATCAGAGCCTGCAAATATGTTATCCGCTGCCTTCCTCTGTCTCTCCTTCCTTCTATCTGTCCAGTCAGTATCAGGTTCTCCAGGCTCCCCTTCCTCATTGCATGTCCCAGGAACTTCAGTTGTCTCTTCCTGATGCTCAGTTGGGTTTTTCCAAAATGTTTTTAGTCATTTTGATCCGATTTTGCGGGTGTGCAATTTTATTTTTTTCGTTTGAGTTAATTGTTGAATGATATCGGATTTGTATCCGATATATCAATTACGACTGAATTGCGAGTTTGATCCTCACTGTGTGCATCGTACTTTCAACTTTCCACGGCTTAGAAAATCATCATTTTGCCACTTCGACATGGTATAATGGTTTTAGCAAAATGTTTCGCTAGATCACTTACGACTGAGAAAGTTCGATCCTTACTAGGTGCTCCACACTTTCGGTTTTGTGCCACATCTAATCTACACTTAGAAAATCACAATTGACTCCCGCAATATACGTAATATAAATCTTTGCACTTGTATTATAAATAAAGTCTTTTTTCCAATCGGCTGCGCATGATGAGAAAATATTGCTGCGTCATTTTTGTGATCAAATCAAATAGCACGAGAATCACCCGAGTGGCAAAAGGAAAAGTTTCTCTACCGACGGGCATAAAATATATATATATATATGTCCTTCAATTTGTTTCTTTTGAACTAAAACAGGTGAAGCGGAAAGGAGGGAATAAATCTCATTCGTTTAGAGACGGTCTACCGATGAGCTAATAAAATGCAGATGTTTCCTCGTTCGATAAAGTAGATGTAAAATCAAATAAGCGAGAAAGTTGGGGTACCTATATGAAATAAACAGATTCGTACTTTGCTGGTGTCTCAGTTTTCATTGTAAATCAAAGTTGTGACTTGTATTTAATTACCGTATATACTCGTGTAAAGTGCAATCCCGCGTATCGTGCAAACCTCAAATTTTCGCCAATAAAAATTTTATCATGTATCTTGTGTATCAAGCGAGTTCCTTTTTGAGACATCAAATTACAATAGTTATCTCCGCTCATTTTCGATACCTAACTTTTAGATTGAAGTTTTAAAAATAAAAAAGTTTTCTTGAAGCTTTAATTTTAGCTTAATTAAAAGGTAAATGACTGGTTTTAATACACTGTTAGATTTCAAACAAAAATTATATTGATTGGAATATAAAATTTTGAGATTTTAAAATGTTTTCAATTTTTCGGTCATTTTAGAGCGATCGATATATTTGTAAACAAAAGTTAATTCACGGTTTTAAAATGCTTGCAAAAATAAAATATACATCTGTGACACGTTAGTTTTGGAAATTTAGTAAATTTAAAGTTAAATTAATCTGATTTGAAACAATTACTACTTGTTTATAGCATGAAATTTAGAATAGAAATATTTCTTAATAACGGAGATCTGACTCGCTGACCTTTCGAGTAGGCGATGACAGTCCTGTCATCAATCATTTTTACATATCTGGCCAAGTATGGTTGACCAGTATTAGTATCACTTTAAAAAAGCTACGTGAACGTTTCGTAAGGGGAACAACCCTTGAAAGACGTGACCTTTTAAAGATTTGACAATTATGGACTACCATAAAATTAAAAAAGACAGGTATCTGCATACAAAAATTGTTCGAATTATTTTCAGTATCTTCGTATGTAAAAATTTGTATTAACCTTTTTAATTTTGGATTAGTTAATATAGTCTTTACATATTAACTTAATAATCTAATTGAAAAGATGATTGGAAGAAATTTTAAAATATTTTTGAAACTTTATAAATTATTATAAGTGAAAACTAAAAAGGAAAACAATTCTTGTAAAAATTCATTCTTCATCGAAAATAAAATTCTCTTCAGACTATGATATCCTTAATATATATTGTTTGTAAAAGCAATTATAAGTTTATCTGAATAAAAAACAATGCATAGTTTTATTGCATTTTTGTTTTCACTATTCGGAGCAGATTTTCTGAAAAGGAGCAACGTTATAAAAAGAAAAAAAGAAAAAAAAAAACGCGGGCTGATTTACATTCCCCAAGGAGATCTGCATTCAACGAATAAAACAATGTTCTGGGACAACAATCAATTTCTAAAAAATTCAGAAAAATAATTGGAGGTAGGTAACATATGTAAAAATATTTTACAAAAATAATAATTTCAAAATTTCAGTTATCTTTGAATAAGTTCTGAAAGTTTCATCAAAATCCGACTATTATTTAATTTTTGCAATAATGTCTAAATTAATGTCTTTTTCACAGGCAAAAAGTGAGTTGTGTAATATTACGTTTGCGGTAGTAAATTCTTGTAAAAAACGAATCACTCGCTGATGAAAAAACAAACCATTTTTTTTTTACCAAAATTTCGAACGTGTTAGAAAGCATTAAATTTTTTTAAAGTAATTAAAATAAGCTTTTATCTTATGAAGACGTCGATTATTTTTATCAAATGAGCCTTGTTTCAAACACAACCGAAATATCCACAATTTAAGATTATAAGAAGTTTGGAAAGATAAAAATGTCTCGTTTGTATAATAAATGAAAATTTATTGAACAGTATAACATCAAATTGTATGTATAATTTTATACATACAATTTGATGTTATACTGTTCAATAAATTTAAAACTGTGGAAATGTTCTAAGAGAAAGTGTAGTAACAAGTTTGCAGAATTAAGAGTTCGTTTGTTTTAGCGAAATCTGATTTGTACAGAAAAAGATAAGTCCGTGTTTACGCTGTGTATATCAACAAAGTAGTGGTAATGTATTGTTCCTCTCTTTCTTTTTTTGTGTTCGGTGAGTCATTGAAGAAGAAGAGAGATAAAGAAAACAGTACACGAAATGAGGGAGTGTTAATACGGGTAACAGGAACAGTTGTGTCCGCTCTGCGATCAACAATTTTTGTTACATTGTGGTTGTGTTGAGCGGTCTCTGCTTCACTTTTCTTTCTGCCTGACCGACCAAAAAATGTGAAATATGTAGCCAAGTTGATCGAGTGGTCAGTTCCAAACGTACATCAATTTGGTACTTTTTTGTAAATCGGTCTCTTTTCATTGGTTATTAGATATTTCACACTTGCTTGCGAAATTTGCCTTAGGCTTTTTCGCATCACGGGAGCAATCTTTTTTCCTATTGGTTAAAAATAGATTTTCACACGGCTTGTGATTGCAAACAGTGAATAAAAGAAAGTTATTTTTATTTCGTACTCACCACAATCTTTCCTCGTAATAATAACATAAACATTTTAACGATAAAACTTTGTTTTTATTAAGTTTAGTGCCTTTTAATATCATGCTATGCTATTTTTTCAGCGAATGAGTGGAGGTACCTAAATTCCAAAAGATTAACCTCTTTCCCTCCATCTCTTTATCCCATCTTCTAATTAAATAAGTTAAAAAGTAAAAGAGAATGATAAATGTATCTTTAATAGAAAGCTATACGCGTTGCGCAAATGCGTACAGCCATAAACAACCAAACGATTAGCTTTATATTTTATTCTTAAACGTAAACAGTTGAAAAAATACATATTTACTTTGTTTGTATTTTATAATACGATACTAATGTCTGAATATTACATGCATTATCATTAGATTCATCTAAGTAAAACATCAGTTTTGGGTTGTTGTTTTTTATCAAAATTATGTTAATTGGAGTAGATAGACTAAACTATCGCCCGGTTCACACTCCACCTACGTCTATTGAACAGGTGAAGAGGCTCATCCCTTGTTCCCTGCTTAGGATGTGGTTTCCGGTTTTCTCTTCTCCAATCTTGTCACTCTTACGCACATCAGTGGCGTTACCGCCTTGCTCGGGGTGATATGATTAAAAAAAAAAGTTACTGCAGTAAATGAATATATAATTTGGTCAACGACGTATTCAAGACCAGTATTGCATACACTAATTTGATATCTCGTGTATGATGCGACATCTATAAAATTAGTTTCAAAAGTCACATCATAGACGAGTACATTCGCTAGCTACTTAAGAGCATGAACAGTTTTGCGGATAGTGACGCAAGGTAGAGTTTAAAATCGGTTGGTACTGTGCCGTCTGAACAGCATTATGGATCCCTGGGCAAATCAGTGTACTGCGGCCCTGAAATGAGTTGACAAGACTAGTATTCTTTAACAAGGATTTATTGAAGAAAACTTTCCCAGATTAAGCAATTCGTCAACTGAAGAATGCTAATAAGAGAGGTAATTACAATGACAAAACGCCAAAGGCAGACGAACATAATACATTACCCCCCACACACAGAGACTTTTTTTAGAGTTCTAGATATCTTATTGCCTTACAAGTTTATCGTAGGGATCGCCTGGGTATCACTGAATTTCTTGACATTACATAGGTGTGTTTGGTCATTAGATCATTTGATGAAGAAGTTGGAATGTCTGGGTTAATGACTGTGAATCGTTCGTACCTGCTTCGTGTTTTACCTCTAAATTATTTTCATTATGGATGTAGAATCATCTAAATCTTTTCTGAGGCTATCATCTGCTTTGCAATGAATCCCTTGCTGGTTCTAAATCGCTTACAAATACTGTAAATTCACATCCATTGGTGAATCTTGTATGAGCATATTGTGGGTTTATTTCCAGTACTAGTAATTCATCAACTAATGTTTCATACTTATTGGTACGAACTTGGTGACACAGCAGAAAAGGACCTGATGTAGATAACCAAGTAGGAAGGAAAGGTCATTGGGATTTCGCCGTTGGTAAGAAAAGAGTCTTTCATGAGGACGGGTATTGGTAGCAGTACAAAGAAAAGATCTGATGGAGTGTAATACTTCAGGCAATACCATTTCCCATCGTGATTATTTAAGATTTCTTGAGAGTAAGGCTAATCATATGCGTTTCCAGATAATTCCATTATTACCGTTCACACGGACCAGTTGAGGGTGATAAGGTTTTGTCTGGCTTGTAGCGATCCTGATATTGGTGAGATATTTGCGTAGCTCCTTCGATACAAATGATGTTCTTCTATCTAAATGGATGTATGCGTGCATGCCAAATACTGTAAATATTTAACTTAGACTCTGTATTATTGAGTTCGTATTTGTGCTTGTCCATGCGAAGGCAAAAGAGAAACGTGAGTACTCATCTATCACTTTTAGTAAGTACCGGTTTTTCAAAGATGAAGGACGGGGTTCCCTTAAAGTCAATGCTGAGTCCTTCCGTTGGTTGTGTTGCTTTGACCAGGTGGTTTGATTCTGGTGTATAGAAGCGGGAGTTTCATCTAGCACACACTACACATACTGTATGTACTCTTTTAACATCTTTAATAGAGTAAGGAAGATTTCTTACCTTAACAAAATGAACCAACTTGATTATGCTAGGATGACAAAGATTTTCATGTATGACTTGTAGTTTTCTTATATTGGTAAGTTCACTGCACTATGCACGTGAGAGTATATCAGCTAGGATATTGTTTTTTCTGGTCGGTACATAATGTCATACTCATAACATCCTAATTCCATTCTCCATCTTTCGAACTTGCTGTTCTTGATCTTTCAATGTCTTTTGGATCAAACATGAAATTAACATTTTGCTAATCTGTGACTATCACAAAACGTCGTGCTGATAAATAATGTGACCACTTTTTGACAGATTCAACTCTCACACAAGCCTCCTTTTATACAGAAGAATGTTTTTGTTCTGTTGTCGTTAGCGTACGTGAAAAGAATGTCACCGGGCGGTTATTTTGATTCAGAGTGGCTGCAATAGCAGTATCAGAGGCATCCGTTTCTACTATTAGGGGAATGTTTTCATTGGCCGAGTACAGTAAGGCTTTTTCAATTTTTACTTTAAAGGTTTTAAATGTTTTTACTCATTCTGAATCAATAGGGAATGAATTAACTGTTTTTAAGGGTCTGCTTTTGTTAGAGAACGTGGGTATCTACTGAGAGTAGTAAGAGAATAATTCAAGTAGTTGGCACAGTGAAGTTTTGTTTTGAGATACAGGTAGTTCTCTTGATGTCTGTAGACATTCTACATCAGGTCTAAGTGGACTCTGTGATATGTTATAGGCAAGAAAATCAATGGATGTTTTAGAACAGATTTATCTTCGTTAAAGGTGAGGTTATAATGCTTAGTGATTTTTAAAAGTTTTTCCAAGTTCTCTTCATGTTCTTGCTGATTTTTTACCAACTACGACAATGTCGTCTACATAAGCATACACACCCGCTGGAATGTTTTCCTTAATAATCTTATTCATCATCCTTTGGAAACATGAAACTCCATTAGTGACTCCAAAAGGAATTCTACGGAATTGGTAGAGTTTACCATTAGCTTCGAATGCCGAATAGAACTTCCTTTCTAATTGGTATCTGGTGATTCTTCAAGTCCAATGAGCTATAAATTTTATATTTCGCAATTTCATGAACCAAATCATCTATTCTCGGTAATGAAAGCATCTAACTTGGTAAATCTATTAATTGTCTTACTGTAGTCTACGAGCCCTTTCTTTTGACGCTCATTGGTTACTATCAAAACTTGAGGCCTCCAAGGGGATATCAGTTAGTCAGTTAAGTGCCATACGTGTTCTACACTTGAGCGATCATGTCTCTTTCGAGACATGACTGACTGGGCAGAAGATTATCCTGCAGTAGGTTGCCATTAATTTCTGCGGTAGACTGGTTGCCAGCCAAGGCTGTAGAACCCAATCTGTCCTGTTATTTAACCCATACCTGGAAAGAAAGAGATGGATTTATACTTTTCCAAGAGTATTTGTGCGTAAGTGGATGCAAGAAATTCAACTTGAATTCGAACTCGGCTCCAGATTTCCTCAATTACGCCCTCCTGGATCATTTTCTCAGTTTCAGTCTGTATTAAACGCTTATCATCCTCTCCAAATCTTTTAGATTTAGTCGTAATCGATTTTGCAATCTGGATCAATGTTGGAGAATAAAGATGGTCTGTCCACAGAAGCAAAGGGTACGCTACAGGAGGTAAGATGAGAGATTAAGAGATTCTTCTTATAGCCGCCGAATGCAAAAGATATAATGGAATTTTGTGACATGAAATATTGACCAAGAATAATATCAGAGCAGAGGTTGGTTAGAACTTAAAATGTTACATTTGGATTCAACTCACCTCGTCGGTTTATGTCCACTGTACACTGTCCTTTAATAGAGGCATTAAGTGACGATGACGCCTTGGAACGTTACCATTTGCAGGCTTCATCTGAAGTCTGTGTTTCTTGACATAACTGTAAGAGATAAAGGATACCGAGCTCCCCGTATCTATTAGGGCAGTCGCAACGCCTTTGCCCGACTAACACGTATAAGCTGGCCTGTTTTAGAGATTTTCAAGAAGCCGATGTAGTATTCGATTTCATCAGCATTGTCGCTAGTCTGTTAGAGCAGGTTTTGTTGCGGAGTTTGTGAAGTATTAATAGTTTTTGTTTTAAATCAGAAGTATTTTTATTAGTAAAATTTGCGAGCAAACAAAACTCCACAAAACAAAATTTATTTTTGTACGTGTAAAAAGATTTCATACAAATATATACAAATATAATATATACAATTGCGTGTCAAGAATGTATGTGCGGAATTAGAGTTCAATGGTGAAAGTTCCAAGTTCCTGTAAATAATTGTTTTAAATGTTTTTTCTTTAGAATAAAGGTTACAAAAAGTAATCGTACGTATCGTTTTATGGCTTTTACATAGTAAAATTAAACATTTAACATATTTTTTCAGCAATTATCTAATATTTTATAGGATTTTAGTTAATTTAGCTTTTATGCCTTACGTTTGAAGATGTTTTCTGAAAAAAATCAAAATCAAAATAATATAAAACTTTCTTTTAAATTAATTTTACAATTTAATAACAAAGAATGAAATTGAAATTATATGACATGACAGCGGTAACTCAATAATTTATAAAATGTTATGGTATTTACTATTTATTAATTTTTATTTTTAATATCTATTTTTTCATTATCTTTATTTGGTACCTCTTCGAATTGTGAATTTAACAATTACTTTTTTTAACAAAATAAAGAAACGAGGAATTAAAAATGTAAAACTTCCTTTAAATTTTGAAGTGATGATTTGCAAAACCCGTTGTATGTTAAAACGTACACAGTAACACAGAAGTGAAATGAAAGAATTGTACCCTACCGAAAAAAGTATATATAGTTTTTTGTTTTTTTTTTTCCTGTAAGGAGCACAACCTTTAAAACAAGTGACCTTTTAATGATATAGCATTTACGGCTACCCGTAAAACAAAATACGGGCTATCGGTATGGACACACAAAAAGTTTTAATTATTCTAAAAACCTTATAGCTCAAACTTTGTATTAAGCTTTTCAATTTTCGATTAGTAACTATAGTCTTCACGTATTAACTTGATAACTCAATGGAAGGAACAATTGGAAGAAATTTTAAAAGATTTTTGAAACTATAAATTATTATAATAAAATTATAAAAATGAAAACAATTCTTGTAAAAATTCATTATCCATCGAAAATCTTATTTTCAGACTACGATATCCTTAATATATATCGTTTATAAAAGTAATTAAAAGTTTATCTAAACAAAAAATGACATAGTTTTATTGTATTTCTGTTTACACAATTCGGAGCCGATTTTCTGAAAAGGAGCTAGTTTTAGAAAAAAAAGTTGATTAACACTTCCCAATGAATCCTGTATTTAATTAATAAAAAAGTTCCCGACTTATAGTTAATTTCTAGACATTTCAGGAAATTAACTGGAGGTAGGGTAACATATCTTAAAAAATATTTTTACCAAGATTTTATAAAAATAATGATTTGAAAAATGATTTCAGTTATTTGTAAATAAGTCCTGAAAGTTTCATCAAAATCCGTCGATGATTTGATTTTCACAGCAAAAAAGTGATTTGAGTAATATTACGTTTACCGAAATAAATTCTTGTAAAAATCGGGCCACTCGCTGACGAAAGAAAAACAAGGTTTTTAACAAAAATTTCAGACGTATTAGAAAGAATTACAAAATTTTGAAAAATAATGAAAAAATAGTTTGTTCTTTTCTTTTAATAATAACATAAACATTTTGACGGTAAAAATTTGTTTTTATTAAGTTTTAACATCTGTTTTTCGGGGAATGGGTAGAGGTACCTCGATGAACGTGCTAAACAATATCTAAAAAAATAAATAAATTCAGCAATGCCTCTGAAGAAATACCATGTATAGCTGGTGTTGTACATGTAGGAATTTTCGTCCTAGTGGTTTGTGAGTATTAATTGTTGGGTTGGAAATGTTTGCTAAATATCCTTTCAGTCATTACCAGCATACGCTGCTAAAATTTGGGAGGGCTGTGTCTGAATGGAAAAGAAATAAATTTTTCTTCTCCAGTGAACCTCATCGGTTGAATAGCACATCAGGTGAGTGTCAGCTGCAAGGTATGCATGCCTGAATAAAAGTTACCTGATTCTGCGTAATCAAGTTTACATTAGCAGGTGATAAAATTGTTTTTCGGAGAAGCGACATTAACATGTTCTTTCACTAACTCCCTCTTTACCGCATTTCTGCTGTTCCGTCTGAACAATCGAGTGGATAAATATTGTGTTGATTACGAATTGTCAAGGGAAGTTAAAGATTAATTTCTAATTAGAGAAATTAGAGAATGCTAATAGATTTGTTCGTAATATCTAGAAGTTCGGTTGCGCTTTTAATACTGAGAATATAATGTAGGTACCTTCACTCATTTTCGATAACTAAGTTTTAAACTGAATTTTTAAAAATAAAAAAAGTCTTCTTGAAACTTTTATTTTAGTTTTAATTGAAAACTAAATGATTAAAATTACTGTTTCCAGTAAGCAAAATACTCTGGTGTATTTTCAACAGAAACTCTATTGATTAGAATCTAAAATTTTGAGAATTTTTAACTTTTGAAATTTTTCGGCCATTTTTGAGCGACCGGCACATTTTGTAAATAAAGGTAAATTCTAGGATTTTAAAAACTTGCAAAAATAAAATATACATTTGTTACACATTATTTTTGGAAAATTAGCAAATTTAATGTTAAATTAATCTGATTTACACAAGTATTACTTGTTTATAGCATGAGATTTCGAATAAATTTATTTCTTAAACATAGAATTGAAATTTATGACCTTTTGAAACGTGATGACAGCACGACAGATGCGAGGTAAGTGCATGTCGATCGCAAGTGACATTATTGTACATGTTTTTCTTGTAAGGAAAAGAAACCGTAAAACACATGACCTTTTAATGTACACATAGAAATTATCATACAAAAAAAAACTTCAAATGCAAAAAAAAATTAAAAATTATTTTAGAAATACGAAGGCACGACGATTTGTATTAAACTTCTCAATTTTGGATTAATAAATATAATCTTCACTTAATAAGTTAATAAACTAATGACGACAAATTTTTAAAATATTTTTGAAACGTTATAAATTATTATAATTTAAAAAAATTAAAACAATCCTTTTAAAATGTCATTATTAATCGAAAAAAAAAATTTCTTCAGATTATAATGTCCTTAAAATATATTATTTATTAAAGTAATTAAAAGCTTATCAAATTAACCTCTGTCATAGATTTATTGCATTTTTATTTTACTATTGGGAGCAGATTTTCGGAAATAAAGGCAAAAATGCTTAAAAAAAATAATAGATGATATACATTCCCCATTGAGTCCTGCGTTTAATTAATAAAACCAATTTTCCCAACAAAATTTAATTTCTTAAAATTTCATGAATTTACTCGAAGGATGTAACAGATGTAAATATATATATATATATATATATATATATATATATATATATATATATATATATACTAAGGGTTTTTAAAAATAATATTTTTTTAAAATAATTTCATCTATATGTGAATAAGACCTGAAAGTTTCATTTAATATCCAACAATTATTTGACTTTTGCAAGAATTTACTAATTAATGTGTTTTTCGCCGAAAAAGAGAACTGAGTTAGGTAATATTACATTCTCCATTGTAAACTTTCGTAACGATTTGGTTACCCGCTAACTAAAATCGAAACAAGATTTTTACCAAAATTTCGAACGATTTTTTAGAAGGGATTAATTTTTTTTAAAATAATTAAAAAGTATTTTCATCTTTCCTCTTAATATAAACATTTTGATGGAAACAGTTCGTTTTTATTAAGATTGGAGCCTTTCTTCTTCATACTATGCTGTTTTTTTTTTTTGTTTTTTTTGTTTTTTTTTCTTTAGCGATTTAGTGGAGGTACCTAAAATAGACCGATCAATGACAAAGTTTTAGAGAAAATGGAATCAAAAAGAACACTGATACTTAGCATTAGGAAGAGACATTTGAACTTTCTAGGGCATATAATGAGAAAAGAAGGCTTGGAAAATGCGATACTTATAGGACAGATTGAAGGCAAAAGGGGACAGAGGAAGACAAGACACCTCGTGAGTTTGAGTAAATGAAGCCAAGTTTAGGAGAAATAACAAACAGACATTAAGAGCTACAAAGGATAGGCAATTGTGGGGAGTCATGATCGCCTACGTCCTGAAAGGGAATTTGCCACAGATTTTACAACAAACTTTTGTCGTAAGTACCACTCTAAGAGGATAGAGAAGATCATCCTGTTGTTTTAACCACGAAAAAAAGAGAGAGAGGCAAAGCAGAGCTAAGCTTTGATAGAGAGATGTGGAAGGAAATGGGAGGGGCAGGGAGAAAAAATGAGAGTAGTGGTGTGAGATTTGGCTAAACAAACTGTCTTTTGTGATTTTGTTCCGTTATTGTTTCTCATTATTTTTTTTTTATTTTTTGCAGTTTCATTAACGCCTTTCAACATCTGTTGTGTCTTAAAGCGTTGCAATGATTTTTTTTTATCATTCCCAGTGCACGCTTTCAAAAAATCGGACGGAGCGAGTGAAAAATGCGCGTCCACGAAATGAGAAAAAAATATACTGAATACTGAGCACATTTGAAACTGCTTGAGATCATATACATTAAACCTAAGCACACTTATCTCTGCATACAGAACGACATTGTTGCTGTAATTTAACGTAATATGTTTGGGGCGGATAATGCTTTTTCCGTGAAAACTTCGTCGTGGTGCAAATGGTTAACAAACCTGTCTCGCTAGATCTAAACTTATTTATAAATGGAAATTTGTCTCTGTGTGTGTATGTGTGTGTGGGTGGGTGTCTGTGTGTGTGTGTGTCCATTACCTATAGACTCCGAAACGGCTGAACCGATTCTCTTGAAAAGTTACACAGTTGTACTATAAGCGTCTGCGAGTGTTCTTAGCTAGGTTTTGTGTCGAAGTACCCCCGATAAATATCGAAAATCGATAATCGAAAAAATCTGGTTATAGAAGGAGTCGTCCAATTTTAATCAAATTTGATACACTCATAGACAAAGACATAAGAAACGATATTCAGAAGTTTCAAGGTTTCAGATCTTACAATAGTGCAGAAAATCGATTTTATATATATACATATATATATATATATATAAGGCAAGATGTATGTGTGTGTGTCTGTTTATCTGCCTGTATGTCTGTAATTTTCCGCCCTTTTCTTTTAGTTTTTGCTTCGGGTTTGGCTCTAAGTAGGTATAATTGTAGTTCTTAGTCTCAGCCATGATACCATTTACTCAGAGGACTTATTTAGCCTTCAAAATTCAGTTTACGACGAAAAAAACTTATTTGATATCGATACCAGGAAATCAAAATTTGACTTACATCCATTCATTTTTCTTTCAGTCTACGGTTTCGCTTTAACTGGAAACAACTATTGCTTTTTAGTATTTCGTACCAACGTCCAAAGAGTCTGAGCACCAGGACCATGGATTAATTTTAAAGCTTTCATTACACCCGAGCAACGCCGGGCTATACTGCTAGTCATTTATAACAGTGAAGTGAGCTCGATCCCCACTGCGTAACTTGAACATTTGTGCCTATGTCGCGTTTAAGCTACGCTAAGAAAACCACAAAAAAGGTAACCCAATATCCCAAATACAGGTTGGGGATATCAGAATCAAGCAGGTACAAAAATTTAAATACCTGGGAAGCGTTATAACCGAAGACGGAAAGTCCGACACAGCGATCCGAAGGTGAATTGGCATGGCGATGGAAGCATTCCAGAAGTTGAATAAGGTAGTAAGAAACAGGACAATTACGCTAGAAACAAAGAAGAGAGTACTGGATTACTACGTGATGACCGTCCTTCAATATGGCAGTGAATCCTGGACAATACCATCAAAGATGAAGGAAAAACTTGAAGCAACTGAAATGTGGTTCTAGAGAAGGATGCTGCGAATATTATGGATCGAGCATGTGAGCAATGATGAGGTCTTGGAAATGATGGAAACAAAAAGGAAATTAATACTGAACATCAGGAACAGACAACTGAAGTTCCTGGGACATGCAATGAGGAAGAAGGGCTTGGAGAACCTGATACTAACAGGCTAGATAGAGGAAAAAAGAGACGGGGAAGCAACGGATAACATATTTGAAGGACCTAATCAGGTAGATGACGGAGCGAGGGTTGCATGTTGTAACAGAAGGCGTGCTCAAAGCCACCAGGGATAGGGAAACGTGGAAAGCCATGATCGCCTACGTCCTGAAGGGACAAGGCACATAGAAGAAGAAGTTACTCCGATCCCCACTAAGTACTCTCTACTTACGACTTTTTACCACATCTAAGCTACGCTTAATACACCACTGCCGAATAAAGTTTAGACATTACGAAGCACTGCGTGTTTTTGTATTCTCTTCCTGTCCACCATACGTTTACGGGGGTGAAACAGGAAGTGCAAAATGTTTATAGCCATATAACGTTGAAAACACTACTTATTGTCCGATCAATGTCAAGCTGCTCAATATTTAAATATGTGATTACTTCGGAATAGAATATTCTGTAAAGTTACACTGCAGTTAACCAAATATGCTTATTCAAAGCGTTGTGGGGTATTACTGGATCATCGTCTTTTCAACATTAAAACCAATCAAAGCAGAACATACCCTATATTATATATATTCCTACCGCCATACCAAGCATATCCAACTCTGACATCTTGGGCCAAAACAAAATGGAATACATCCTCAAAAAAAAAAAAAGTAGACCTTAAAAAAAAACAAAAAACATTAGATAACAAGTATATCATCTCCTACACCTATGTAAGGAGCCTACATTCTAGCTTTCCAGAAGTAGAACTCCATCTCCTTCAGTCTAAACTTGACCTTCTGTTCCTGTTTGAAATCCGTATCAATGCTTCAATATATATATATATATCTTCAATGCTATTGCAGAAGCTCACTTTTCCGATTTACTCGCCCATTATAACAAAATACGACCACCTAAATTGCCAAGGACTGGCTTCCCTGTGAAAGGGATACAAAAAAAAAAAAAAGAAAAACGAGGACTTTAATCTCCCGTATATATGTTTCCGTGTGGCACTTATCCATAGTTCCACATTTATCTTTGCTTTATATCGTCCTCAGGATGAAGGGTCGATAATCTTCGATCGAATATCAGAAGATTGACAATATCCTCACCGAATTTCCCTCGGTCAACTTTAACATAGGTGGTGACTTCAATATTCAACACAAAGAGTGGTTAGTCCATAATAACAAAACCGATGTGGAAGGCAGATATTGCAGAAACTTCTCCGTCGCTTAGCCGAGATCATTAAAGAACCCACCTGAGTCACGGATGCAACGGGACAACAGGTGGACCTCTTGGGCCTTTTCTAGCATCCTGTCCATACAAATGCTCAGCAAAAGTTTTATCTTCTTTGGTATGTCTGATAATCCCCTAGTCAGTGTCCAAATTGACTTCAAACCAGTGAGATCCCTTGGTTTATGGTTCCATAGAACGTTTGTCGTTATAAGGCAGACAGGGACAGCTTCTAGTTTTATATGACGAAAGTTCCTTCTTCAAGTATGCTACCCCCAAAACTATTGCCCTAATCTCCGAGTGAATCCTTTCTGGAATGGAGTGATTCCCCATCCCCGCTCACCAACAATAAAAAAAAACTATTCAAAAAACATTCAGTTCTTATTCATCTCTAAATGCGCGGCAGCCATAGTTCACCGGAATCAGTACTTCAACATTTATTGCAAGGAACGGTATAGCCTGGCCCTTATTTATTTCAGAACCGCCCGCAATCACTGTAAGAGATTCTGGAAAAAAGCAAAGTGCAGCTACGTGCAAGCTGACCAGGCCAATAAACAAATTGGATCTCGCGAATTCCGGAAAATCACCAACCAAATTATGAACAGAGGTAAAGCTATTATAAATGGCGGTGTTACATTGTTCTCGCTGCTCTATCCATAGAAAGTGCTTGGGCGTGTTGCATCTCTTGTTTCAACCAGACCTGACCTTCACGACAAGGACCCGCCATGCTACTTATATAGTAGCAAACCACTTACACCATATTCTATCGGCGAAAAGTTCCACACAAACACTTCTTCACGCGAACCACGGCCCAAACAAACTTCCAATGGGAGGTTTTCCCGATCACTACAATCTTGACCTGTCCAAGTCTAGCGTCAACCGTTATCCTTCTCTCTTATTTATATAAACTCCCTCTTTATGTAAGTCTCTACCTCGAGTGGCACCCAGACCTTGTATAGGGTAATCCATACTGTAAAAAAGAATGAGATTCAGGGTGACCACGAATATGCATAATGTGTAGTGGGGCGTGTATCTATTTGCGCGTTGGCATCCAGAGATGATGGTTTAGCTTAGAGCACTACAAGCGGTACTTTGGAAATGTCTTCGCTTTAGTTAGTGAACTTGATTGCTTGATTTGTCGTTTTTACGTCTTATCAACCTTATAAAGCTCAGACATATTTTGGGTCGTAAGATTTTTGCGATTGAATATTGCATCAACACTTTTTTTGAGAATAAGAATGATTTTTCCTAATAATGCCCTACTATTTAATCCATAGCTGGAGGGGAGAAGACGGTTTCATACTTTTCCAAAGGCTATTTTTTCATAAGTAAATGTAACGAACCCGACAAGAATTTGAGCACGGCTTTCTGATTTCTCCTTAAATAACAGGTCGTGGAAAAGAGTAAAATGTTTTCCACGTATATTTTTTATACCCCACTTAAAAGAAGAATCAATAACACCTTTGAGTTTATTGTAGAATAGCTTTTTTAATGCGCATGTGTGAACCAGGATAATAATCTTTGATGACAATACCAACACGGTTAACAACCGTAGACACTTTGAGCACATGCTAATTACAAAGATAACTGCAACCTGGGGCGGATATGGAGATGGTGGTGGGGAAGTCGGGGTGTAGTTGCGGTCAGTCAAGGAGGAATTCGCATCAAGCCACGTGCCAATAGCGCAAGTAACTATCTGAGTATCTATCAGAATGACAGCGAAAATAGATCATGGGTTGGAACAAGTAGAAGATGACATGACAACTTTTAAGAAAATCTTGTCAAAAAAAATGATGAATATGTTTATGTATTAAAGACAGCTCTCACCGAAAAACAATCAGCGACATATATACACTAACAGAATGTTTGTTTTTGAGGCTTAACGACCTATCAATCCTTATGGGATCATTTAAGGCCATAACCAATGATTTGGGGTAAGGTTATTTTATTTTTACAACATTTTTCTTTTCACGATTCATTGGTCCTACCCTTCCTTGTTATTTAACCCATAACTGGAGGGAATGGACGGATTAATACTTTTCCCAAGGGTACCAGTGCTTAAGTGAATGCAGGATATTCAACTGGAATTCGAACTCGGCTCACCGATTTCTCTTTCCGAGCCGATATCCACTGCACCACAACGCACATCCGACACTATACGCTTACAGCACCTGGGATTCCCAAGCGGCCACCCATCTAAGTACTGACCAGGCTCGACGTTGCTTAACTTCGGTGATCAAACAAACCTATATATATATATATATAGAGAGAGAGAGAGAGAGAGAGAAATTTTTGGTGTTTGATTTTCCTATATATATATATATATATATATGAAATTCAAACACCAAAAAATTATTTTTATTTTTTTTAATTCTCCATTCTCTGATAAAGTTTTAATAAAAGTGAAACATATTAGATTGAAAAGAATATTCCTATTTCTTCTTTATTCTATCATTCTATCGGAGTCCGATCAATATTTCATCTGTATTTGATCCCAATTCATATATATATATATATATATATATATATATATATATTGATAACAACAGTTTTACTGTATGCTATATTTATGGGTTAAAGTGTTTACCTCAATGCACACTTTTATACTTACAGACACTCTATCCCCGATTCTGAGCACGTTAAGCTATAAATGTAGCATATCTTAAAACTATACGTTTATATATATATATATATATATATATATATATATATATATATATATATATAATTATTTTTGTGTGTGTTGTAATTAAAATCATCAAGGAAGATACCGTAATTTTCCTCATTCTTTTTATTTTCCCAAGATATTTAATTGTTTTTATCTCGCTATCCTTCACTACCTTCTGCAGAAGATTGTGTCCATAAGTATAAATATGTTCTTCCTTGTTCTAATGTATTTGACAAACCTGCACTATTCTTGTCCTATTCCCGGTATGATTCTGCTCCGCGCTCTTTTCAATACCTTTTGTTTGTTTGATGATGAGGGACAGGCTGACTCATTTCTTGCTACTCAGAATCAGTTTCATCCGTCCTTAAAATTTACCATTGAAAAGGAGTCATGGAGGGGAGAAGATAATAAGAAAATAAGTCCCAGTAATACCCTGATGAAGTACGGGATTGAAACCGGTCGGTCGTTTTGTGTTTCTTATTTTTTATTCCATCTTTTGTTAAACATCTACAGATGCCTGTAAGTATGAAGCTTACTTTATTAATTTCAATTGTAAAATGTTGTACCAGTAATAACGTTTTTTATATTTATATATAAATTTATATATATATATATGGAGTCATCCGCAGACAGACCTGTTTCGCTGTATCACAGCTCATCTGTACGGTTAGACATCCGATTGCTTTCACCCAGGATTGAAACCCGACCGAACTGACGTCAGGCGGAGATTCTACCCCTAAGCTATGAGCGCTCGGTAGTAGGAGGTAGACTTTTAGCATGTGATGTATCATACACCAATAGCTAGAGCGCTTTAATTCATTACTGAATTTATATAAGTTGAAACTGAGGTCAACATCAAGCGGTGAGATTTAAAATACGTAACAGCTGCAAATCAGAGTGCATCTATTTATTTATTTACCATCAAGTGACGTGACAATTTTCCAGCCATCCAGATTAATTTTTACAATGACAAACCCACAGAGCCTCTTCACCTATCAGGTAGTTGTCAAACAGCTGAGTGATTTTTCCTATGTAGTCATAACCATTGTCTATGCATTTACCACACCAATAAACCTTCCTTCTGCGCTCATAAATACAAAGAGAGGAAATGTCTTTGTTTTAGATAGTAGAAAGAAGTAGAATGTAATGCTTTTTTAAGGAGTATGTCACATAATTTTTATACTTTCTCGTCGAAACAAGATGCAATGAACTTCTTATTTTATCGCAGAACAAATATTATTTAACACTTACGATTCTGATGATAAAATACTTCTTGTTTTTCCCATTTGTAGTGATATTTAAATGACTGATTAACTATCATAGCAAATGCACAGACTAAGTAGTAAGGGTAGATTAGCTTTCGGTATGCAAGTAAAACAAGCTTTTCACGACTATGCCGTTGGATTCATGTTAAGTGTTGGTTGCGATTCTGTCTCCGGACAGAGAGTGACTCAGTCATGGCTCGGTCTACGGACTGGGATCGGTTGAGAAGAATAGACAAGTTTCGTTCCCGGTCCCTCGTACGTGGAGTATGGGCAAAATTTAACCCTTGATCCAAGTGTCGGCGCTCGGATTCCTCACGTTAAGTCTGACTTTGTGTCGCATCCCGTCTCAGTGAGAAGATATGGGTAAATAATAGCGTTCGGTATACAAGTATCGTGTGCTAACCGGCAGAGGAGCTATCCTCTGCCAATAGTATTTTCTCATGCCCCGGGAGCCATCCCCACATCAATAGTAATACCTCTCTTTCTGAAGGAGGCTGTATTTATTGCCCGATGCAAGAGGCCTCCCCAAAACTGTGGAAGTGATGAGGGGGCTTGAGAATATGTCTGCGATAATGCCGTTAAACCCACTTTAATCCTCGACCTTGTGTCACACTAGGCAGCACTGAAAAATGACACTTCCGATATATTCTAGAATAACTAGACGTGGTACTAGACTCGTAAAATATTAAAGAAAACAGGCTTCATCACTTCTTCGAAAGAAATTTACCTAACTGACAGGTTATAAATAGTAATTTAAAAGAATTATAGTCACAAAGTTTTAAAATTAGCCTTTTCTAAAGCTTTACTTAAGCAGCTTAAGCGAGGATGTACAGATATAAAACATGGAATATAATTGCTTGGAAACAAACCTAGAAATAAGCAAAAATCATTAGAAAAAGGAATTTTCATGGAAGCTAAAGAAAGTTCCACTGACATGCTAGCTCTATAACTCATGCATTATGTATGAGTACAATTAAACTGTGCGTTGTGGCGCAGTGGATATCGGCTCGGAACGAGAAATCGGGGAACCGAGTTCGAATTCCAGTTGAATTCCTTGCATTCACTTACGCGCAAATACCCTTGGGAAAGGTATTAATCCGTCTCTTCCCTCCAGTTATGGGTTAAATAATAGGACAGATTGGGTTCTATAGCCTTGGTCGACAACCAGTCTACCGCAGAAAGCAATGGCAACCTACTGCGGGATAACCTTCTGCCCAGTCAGTCATGTCTCTTTTGAGACATGATAGCCCAAAGCGTGTATCGCGCATGGCACTTAATTGACTGACTGACTTAAGCGGCTGAAAATAATCTCAAATATTTGCATCACTTAAACGGTGTCAAATTTTGTCTTTAAATGCCCTTTTCTCAACCATAACTTTTAACAGGTACATCCACTCATTTTTAGATACCTAAGTTTTTAAAATGAATTCTAAAAAATAAAAATAAAAAGTTTTCTTGATTCTTTCATTTTAGCTTTAATTCAAAGCTAAATGATTAAATTTTCTATTTCCAGTAAGCAAGATAATCCGGTGTATTTTAAATAAAAATTATATTGTTTGGGATCTCAGGTTTTTTTAGAGTTTTCAAAATTCATCATTTTTTCGTTCATTTTGACAGCTTGACAAGTTTGTAAATAAAAGTAAATTCTCGGTTTTAAAAATCATGCAAAATTAAAATATACATTTGTAACACGTTATTTTCGAAAAATTGGCAAATTTAAAGTTAAACTAATCTGATTTACACAGAAACTACGTGTTTGCAGCATGAAATTTAGAATAAAAGTATTTCTTAATCAGAGAGTTGTGAAGTGGTTGATATGGAAAGTGAGTAATGACAGCCAAATTTGGCAATAAGCTAAGTATTGACATAGTTTTTTCCTGTAAGGAGAAGAAACCGTGAAACACTTGACGTTTTAATGTAAGGTAGAAAGTACCATACTTAAAAAAAACCTTCCTATACACAAAAAATTACATAAAGATTAATTTAAAAGATTTGTATTAAACCTTTTAATTTTCGATTAATAAATGTAATCTTTACTTAATAACTGATTATCTTAATCACGACAAGGCTTTGAAGATTTTAAAAAATCTTTGAAACTTTATAAATTTTTATAATTAGCAAAGAAAAAAATGAAAACAATTCTTATAAAAATTCATTATTCATCGAAAAACCTTTCTTCAGTCTATAATTCCCTTAATATATATATATATATATATATATATATATATATATATATATATATATATATATTAAAAAGCAATCAAAATTATATGTAATCAAATAATATAGTTTTATACATTTTTTATTTTACTATTCGGAGTAGATTTTCATCAAAAATGACGAGCTGTTTGTAAAACAAAAAAATGATAATTTATATTCCCCAAGGAGTCATGCGTTTAATTAATAAAACAACTTTTCGATACAAAATTTAATTTCTTGAAAGTTTATGAATAAATAAAATTAATCATATTTTACCAAGATTTTATAAAAATAATGATTTCACAAATAATTTAATTCATTTGTTTATAAGTCCAGAAAGCATTATCCGAAAATCCAACAATTATTTGGCTTTTAGAAGAATTTCCAAATTAATATGTTTTTCATCGGAAAAAATGAGTTATATAATTTATTACATTATCCATAGTAAACTATGATAACAAATTGGTTACTCGCTGACAAAAAAAAAAAAAGGAAAAGAAACAAGATGTTAGAAAGGGTAAAATTTATTTTTTAAAGTAATGAAAAATTACTTTGATCTTTACTCTTAATTTTAACGTAGACATCTTGACGGAAAATTTTTGTTTTTATTAAGTGTGGGGCCTTTTTTTCTTCGTGCTATGATTTTTTTTTTTCAGCGAATTAGTGGAGGTATCTACTTTTTATTGTAAACAAACTACTAAAAATCTTTTCTAAAACACAGATTTTTCTGTGGGTTAATTACCCAATAACATTCACTCAATTAAAGACTATTTTTATGCTTTTTTGACTCTTGAATTCGTGTATATATGTTTGTAAATACTAAGGATTTATTTAACAGGCAAGCCCATATTTTCTTCTTTTTTTTTATTGTTTGGAATTCGGACGTTCGGAGTTTTAATGTAAACAAATCTGGACGACACAATTTCTTACATGGGTACAAGCTTTCAGAAAACAAAAGAACAAAAGCTGTTTTCAACACGGCACTTGTTTGATTTGCGAAAAGTTATTATAGGATAATCCACAAAAAGTTCTGCTTCACTTAAAAGGTTTAAAAGACACTGTCGTTTAATATCTTTAAATGTTTTTTTCCATCGTAAATATTGTTATATTTTCTGGGGACCAACAGAATATAACTGAACTTGAAAATAATTTATTCCTGTTGAAGGCGAAAAAGAGCACGGGATGATTTCAGTCGAAGCTGGAATGCAATAGCAAAAATAAGCAGTGTGTTGTGAAAAAAAAAAAAAAAAAAAAAAAAAAATATATATATATATATATATATATATATATATATATATATATATATATATATTAATCATATCACCCCGAGCAAGGTGATAACGCCACTGATGTGCAGGGGGCTACGTAAGAGTGAAAAGATTGGAAAAGAGAAAACCGGAGACCACATCCTAAGCAGGGAACAAGGGATGAGCCTCTTCACCAGTTCAATAGACGTGGGTGGAGTGTGAACCGGGCGATAGTTTAGTCTGTGGGGGATTTGGTATTTGCTGGGTTGTATGTTGATTATTTCCCCCACAAATACAACACTCAATTTTGCAATCACGCAAAGTGAAGGAATAAATTACAACGGACATTCAACAACAAACAATTTATTCTGTGACAAATAAAATGGTATGTAGAAACCAACAAAATACATGATTCTAAAATTGCCTTTTTGAGAAATATAAACTTGGCAAGAAGTTAATTTTTGTCCAAAAACGTGTATATGTTTGCATCATCAGAGTCTGTAAATAAGCCTTTCCTACTTACATTTGGTGCTTTTCAGTTGGCGACAACGTGTCGCGTTGCTCAAAGAAAGTTTCGTCGGCTTTTCTTTTAAGGTCCTTGGAGCGAGGTCACGAACTTTTGGCATGGAAGAAATGACATGGCCGGCAAAGTATACGGTGTCATGCGGACTTAATGGCCTGCTTGGTTACTGCTTGGTGACTGCTTGGTGACTGACTTTTCTTTCTAACTGTGTGTATTATATACGTTAATAGGGGATCAACTAATCTTTCTAACATTAGGGTGTGAAAACATTTACTGACCAATCAGATTTATTATTTTACTATTTTGTTTGGGGCCTAAATATTTTTGTGTTAATTTACTTCCAAGCCTATTTTTCTAGAATGTTCTTATTCTAAGTTTTTAGCTGATTGGTTGAGAAATATAAAAATGTAATCTAAATTCTACTGCTGTTTTGATCCAATTTTTCTAGAATGTTCTATTGTTTTTTGTGTTGCCTATTTTAATAAAAAAAATATGTATCCCATAAGTCTATCTAAAACAATAAAATATAATTTAATAAAATTATTCGGTCAGAAGTAAATATAATTTACATTAAATTATTTCGAGTTATAAAACAATGAAATAAACAGGCATTGCCTCAGTGTGTCAAAGTTGGACAAAATTGAACAATGGAATAAACAATAATGTGATTACGTCAAAATGCAACTGGCCAAAGACAACAATTGGTGATTAAACCTGCCCGGGAATGATGTAATTGGGTGAAGCTCGACAGAGCGTGAACTTATGTATAAGACCGGTGTTTTCCCGGGTCGAGACAGACAGACGACAGAGCAGAGAGCAGACAAGCTCGAGACGTGAAAGGTACTCAAGTAAAGACAACTCTAGCCGTCACTCAATCATATGAGCGTACTTCCTCTGACTACTCCTCTGCACACAATCGTCACATTGAAGAGAATAAGCTAAATGAATATATTTTTATACACACGTTGTCCGTCGTTATATTTCAAGCCGATCACCAACATTAATTTGAAGGTTATACAACCTACGTCGCTCTGATATACGTGGCTATTATAGAACAATATCACCATGGCCAATGTCACCCTGGTTATTGAGTATTTGGTGGTACTGAGCGGGGTTCAAGAAAGTGTTTCTTAGTTGAGGTGCTGGATCAGTGAGCAGAGTTTGTGAAAGAAGTAATTGCACGGTATATTCAGCCTGAAAGCCATCTTGTCTCAGCTGGCTGGGTTGTTTATTGCTATAATCGAGGAAATCAACCACGGGATATATTCTCATTACATTGTTAGGCTGCTTAGTGCTATAATCGAGGAAATCAACCACAGGATATATTCTCATGACATTGTTAGGTTGCTTGGTGCTATAATCGAGGAAATCAACAACGGGATATATTCTCATTACATTGTTAGGCTGCTTAGTGCTATAATCGAGGAAATCAACCACAGGATATATTCTCATGACATTAGTCTGCTTAGTGCTATAATCGAGGAAATCAACTACGGGATATATTCTCATGACATTGTTAGTCTGTAGTGCTATAATCGAGGAAATCAACCACGGGATATATTCTCATGACATTGTTAGTCTGCTTAGTGCTATAATCGAAGAGGCTCAACCACAGGGATATATTCTCATGACATTGTTAGTCTGCTTAGTGCTATAATCGAGGAAATCAACCACGGGATATATTCTCATGACATTGTTAGTCTGCTTAGTGCTATAATCGAAATCAACCACGGGATATATTCTCATGACATTGTTAGGTTGCTTATTGCTATAATCGAGGAAATCAACCACGGGATATATTCTCATGACATTGTTAGTCTGCTTAGTGCTATAATCCAGGAAATCAACCACGGGATATATTCTCATGACATTGTTAGTCTGCTTAGTGCTATAATCGAGGAAATCAACCACGGGATATATTCTCATGACATTGTTAGGTTGCTTATTGCTATAATCGAGGAAATCAACCACGGGATATATTCGCGAGCATTGGAGTTTGCTTATTGCTATAATCGAGGAAATCAACAACGGGATATATTCTCATGACATTGTTAGGCTGCTTATTGCTATAATCGGTAACAACAGGATATATTCTCATGACATTGTTAGGTTGCTTATTGCTATAATCGAGGAAATCAACCACGGGATATATTCTCATGACATTGTTAGGCTGCTTATTGCTATAATCGAGGAAATCAACCACGGGATATATTCTCATGACATTGTTAGTCTGCTTAGTGCTATAATCGAGGAAATCAACCACGGGATATATTCTCATGACATTGTTAGGTTGCTTATTGCTATAATCGAGGAAATCAACCACGGGATATATTCTCATGACATTGTTAGTCTGCTTAGTGCTATAATCGAGGAAATCAACCACGGGATATATTCTCATGACATTGTTAGTCTGCTTAGTGCTATAATCAAGGAAATCAACCACGGGATATATTCTCATGACATTGATCTGCTTAGTGCTATAATCGAGGAAATCAACCCTGGGATATATTCTCATGACATTGTTAGTCTGCTTAGTGCTATAATCGAGGAAATCAACCACAGGATATATTCTCATGACATTGTTAGTCTGCTTAGTGCTATAATCGAGGAAATCAACCACGGGATATATTCTCATGACATTGTTAGGTTGCTTATTGCTATAATCCGAGGAAATCAACCGGGATATATTCTCTTTGACATTGTTGAGTTGCTTATTGCTATAATCGAGGAAATCAACCACGGGATATATTCTCATGACATTGTTAGTCTGCTTAGTGCTATAATCGAGGAAATCAACCACGGGATATATTCTCATGACATTGTTAGTCTGCTTAGTGCTATAATCGAGGAAATCAACCACGGGATATATTCTCATGACATTGATAAATATGCTTAGTGCTATAATCGAGGAAATCAACCACGGGATATATTCATGACATTGTTAGGTTGCTTATTGCTATAATCAAGGAGGAAATCAACTACGGGATATATTCTCATGACATTGTTAGGTTTGCTTATTGCTATAATCGAGGAAATCAACCACGGGATATATTCTCATGACATTGTTAGTCTGCTTATTGCTATGAAAATCAGGAAATCAACCACGGGATATATTCTCATGACATTGTTAGGTTGCTTATTGCTATAATCGAGGAAATCAACCACGGGATATATTCTCATGACATTGTTAGGTTGCTTATTGCTATAATCGAGGAAATCAACCACGGGATATATTCTCATGACATTGTTAGGCTGCTTATTGCTATAATCGAGGAAATCAACAACGGGATATATTCTCATGACATTGTTAGGTTGCTTATTGCTATAATCGGGGAAATCAACCACGGGATATATTCTCATGACATTGTTAGGCTGCTTATTGCTATAATCGAGGAAATCAACCGGGATATATTCTCATGACATTGTAAGGTTGCTTATTGCTATAATCGAGGAAATCAACCACGGGATATATTCTCATGACATTGTTAGTCTGCTTATTGCTATAATCGAAGAAATCAACAACGGGATATATTCTCATGACATTGTTAGGTTGCTTATTGCTATAATCGAGGAAATCAACCACGGGATATATTCTCATGACATTGTTAGTCTGCTTATTGCTATAATCGAGGAAATCAACCACGGGATATATTCTCATGACATTGTTAGTCTGCTTATTGCTATAATCAGGGAAATCAACCCTGGGATATATTCTCATGACATTGTTAATCTGCCTTATTGCTATAATCAGGGAAATCAACCACGGGATATATTCTCATGACATTGTTAGTCTGCTTATTGCTATAATCGGGGAAATCAACCACGGGATATATTCTCATGACATTGTTAGTCTGCTTAGTGCTATAATCGAGGAAATCAACCACGGGATATATTCTCATGACATTGTTAGTCTGCTTAGTGCTGTAATCCGAGGAAATCAACCACGGGATATATTCTCTCCATGACATTGTTAGTCTGCTTAGTGCTATAATCGAGGAAATCAACCGGGATATATTCTCATGACATTGTTAGTCTGCTTAGTGCTATAATCGAGGAAATCAACCACGGGATATATTCTCATGACATTGTTAGTCTGCTTAGTGCTATAATCTGATAACCCTGGGATATATTCTCATGACATTGTTAGGTTGCTTATTGCTATAATCGAGGAAATCAACCACGGGATATATTCTCATGACATTGTTAGGTTGCTTATTGCTATAATCGAGGAAATCAACCATTGGGATATATTCTCATGACACATTGTTAGTCTGCTTATTGCTATAATCGAGGAAATCAACCGGGATATATTCTCATGACATTGTTAGTCTGCTTAGTGCTATAATCGAGGAAATCAACCACGGGATATATTCTCATGACATTGTTAGTCTGCTTAGTGCTATAATCCAGGAAATCAACCACGGGATATATTCTCATGACATTGTTAGGTTGCTTATTGCTATAATCGAGGAAATCAACCACGGGATATATTCTCATGACATTGTTAGGTTGCTTATTGCTATAATCGAGGAAATCAACAACGGGATATATTCTCATGACATTGTTAGGCTGCTTATTGCTATAATCAGGGAAATCCCAACAACGGGATATATTCTCATGACATTGATAGGTTGCTTATTGCTATAATCGAGGAAATCCTTGGATATATTCTCATGACATTGTCAGGCTGCTTATTGCTATAATCAAGGAAATCAACCACGGGATATATTCTCATGACATTGTAAGGTTGCTTATTGCTATAATCGAGGAAATCAACCACGGGATATATTCTCATGACATTGTTAGGCTGCTTATTGCTATAATCGAGGAAATCAACAACGGGATATATTCTCATGACATTGTTAGGTTGCTTATTGCTATAATCGAGGAAATCAACCACGGGATATAGTACTCATGACATTGTTAGTCTGCTTATTGCTATAATCGAGGAAATCAACCACGGGATATATTCTCATGACATTGTTAGTCTGCTTATTGCTATAATCGAGGAAATCAACCACGGGATATATTCTCATGACATTGTTAGTCTGCTTATTGCTATAATCGAGGAAATCAACCACGGGATATATTCTCATAGTGTTAGTCTGCTTATTGCTATATTCAGGGAAATCAACCACGGGATATGTTCTCATGACATTGTTAGTCTGCTTATTGCTATAATCGAGGAAATCAACCACGGGATATATTCTCATGACATTGTTAGGTTGCTTATTGCTATAATCGAGGAAATCAATCACGGGATATATTCTCATGACATTGTTAGTCACTTATTGCTATAATCCAGGAAATCAACCACGGGATATATTCTCATGACATTGTTAGTCTGCTTAGTGCTATAATCGAGGAAATCAACCACGGGATATATTCTCATGACATTGTTAGGTTGCTTATTGCTATAATCGAGGAAATCAACCACGGGATATATTCTCATGACATTGTTAGGTTGCTTATTGCTATAATCGAGGAAATCAACCAAGGGATATATTCTCATGACATTGTTAGGCTGCTTAGTGCTATAATCGAGGAAATCAACCAAGGGATATATTCTCATGACATTGTTAGGTTGCTTATTGCTATAATCGAGGAAATCAACCACGGGATATATTCTCATGACATTGTTAGGTTGCTTATTGCTATAATCGAGGAAATCAACCACGGGATATATTCTCATGACATTGTTAGGTTGCTTATTGCTATAATCGAGGAAATCAACCACGGGATATATTCTCATGACATTGTTAGGTTGCTTATTGCTATAATCGAGGAAATCAACCACGGGATATATTCTCATGACATTGTTAGGTTGCTTATTGCTATAATCGAGGAAATCAATCAAGGGATATATTCTCATGACATTGTTAGGTTGCTTATTGCTATAATCGAGGAAATCAACCACGGGATATATTCTCATGACATTGTTAGGTTGCTTATTGCTATAATCGAGGAAATCAATCACGGGATATATTCTCATGACATTGTTAGTCTGCTTATTGCTATAATCGAGGAAATCAACCACGGGATATATTCTCATGACATTGTTAGTCTGCTTAGTGCTATAATCGAGGAAATCAACCACGGGATATATTCTCATGACATT
>JBBBDQ010000131.1:1460000-1470000 GCA_037127315.1 Ascarosepion bandense | reverse complement strand
TAAATTTAGTCATTTAGCTTTCAATTAAGACTAAAATAAATGTTTCAAGAAAACTTTAATGTTTCAAAATTTAATTTAAAAGTTAGTTACCAAAGTGAGTGGAGGTACTTAACGTTAAGGCTTCAACTAAATATATCTATATATACAGGGTGAGTCACGGGAAACGGATGTTTTTGGAAAGCTCCTTACTCCCCTTGAGTAGGGGATAGGGGTGATGAAGGTAGTATTTAACCCCGCTTAAGATGCCATTTAGTTGGTTGTTATTTGTTTTTCTTTATCGTTAGTTTTTTTGTTTGTTTTTTTTTTTTGCTTTTGTTATTTTGTTATTTGTAACCCCTTGCGCACCAGTGGCAGTGGAGTGAAACAATTATAAAATAAAATATCTCAGTTCCTTTGTTCCTTCTTCATTTCTGAAGACATTTTGTAGCATTAAAAGAAAACTGATATTACATAGCAGTTACGAAATCTTTTCTTTGTTTCTAACGAGATTGTCCTGTTTGGCATAAGAGCCGTATTTTGAAAAATACGATGTTTCGTTTAAGCAGTTTTTCTTGCTTCAAATTAGGTAGATGCAGCTCAATCAAATGAAAGGATTTGTTACACTGATATTACAATGATCATTTGTAGCTAAGTAATTCAGACCATGTTTATTCCTTTTGTAAACAATCTCATTGCCACATAAGTGTGCACACTTCGTTTTGACCGTTGTTAATTGCGTTGTTAGCTGATGGCTTTTTCAAGTTATAACATTCATCAGTTCAAAAACACCAGTTTATTCGGCGTGGACCGAGAAGAAAGAAAATCCGGTTCGGACGGTCGATTAAAAAACATGATAGCCTACCACAATGTTTTTCCACGCCCAATGTAGTTTAGCAGCAACCAAATTCAAGGACGTTACTTCAAATTGTTCACTTTTACCTTCTGTCAACAATTATTTACCCCCCACCCGCACCGCCTCTAAAGATAAAAAGAAAAACATTGCAAATGGTGAATTTTTTAGTGAAAAAAATCCGTGTGATCACTCTGACACAAGGTCGCATCTTATAATCTGTTTTGGAAAAAACTTTCCAGGGATATCAGAATGTGATTCAAATACACTTTTCGTCTTGCATTTGAACCCCCACCACCAAAACAATGATTGAATCGAGATACTCTTTTGTTAAATGTAATTTGTTGCGACCTCCATCAACACTCCATTTGGTAAAAAAAAAAAAAAAAAAAAAGAAAAAAAGTGCTCTGCCTGAATTTATTTACGAGAAAAATGATAACATCTTAATTTCTCTGGTATGGGTTTATCATTATTTACAATCATAGTATCCTTATTTTATTTATCTATTTTTTAATCTATTCATCCCAAGCAAGGCAGTACTGTCAGTGGTGGGCAGAAAGTTACGCGAGAAAAGAGCGAAAAGAAAGAGGAACAAGACACGAGGCGGGAAGATCGGCGAAAGGATAAGAGAAAGACGGGAATCAAAGGGATAAAAGATGACAATTAACGTTGCATTTAAACTCTTGTGGATTGTAGGTATCGTGGAAGCAAGTGTACGGAAGGGAGTTCCAAAGACTGGAAGTACGAGAAAAGAAACAACTAGAGCAAAAGGGATGGTTACATTTAACTGTTTTAATTGTAGAAGGGTGGGACCTAATTGCCAGTCTAGTAGCACGAAGAGGCACCAGAGAGATAAGCTCGTCGGAGAAGAAGCCGTGAAAATATTTGTAGAAAAGACGGGGAGAAGCCGTATTTCGACATGAAAAAGTGGCTGAAGTCGACTGCCAATTGGGGATCAATTATATTGCAGATCCTTCTTTGAATTTTGTAGAGCACCGCGAGAGGAATGGCAGGAGCGTCTGACCAGATATGGCAACAGTATATTCAATGCACGGACGAATGGTAGATTTGTATATGTGCAAGATGGATACTGACGAGAAAAACTTTCTAGCCAAACACAATGACCCGAACATTATAGCAGTAGCCGTAGCTATTGATTCGATGTTTGATTCGATGTAGTCGTTCCACTTGAGGTTGGCTGTGAGAGTGAGGTCAAGGAGGTGCAGTGCATTGCTTTCTGTGAGACAAGCGTCACTAATACTGACAGGAGGTAGGAGAGTGTGTCTATGGTGATTAAATGAAAGCAGCGTTGTTTTGAAAGCATTAAAGTATACTAGACATTTCTTGCTTCAGTCCATCCCAGCGTGTAGATCTTTGCAACGAGGTTTACATTATTATCCTTGGCAAATTTCTTATTCAGGTGGGAGTAAATGGTGGTGTCGTTAGCGTAGAAGCCTCCTTGTGAACTGATTACCTAAGGAAGATCATTGATGAAGCTTAGGGAAAGCGTAGGACCTAGGATAGAGCCTTAGGGAATACCTACGTCCGGGTGATAGGATCTGGAAGCATGCTCATTTAATACGACCTTCATTATCCAATTTGACAGGAACGATTGAATTAGATCGAACAAGCGTCCATTTATACTACAGCCCTGTAGCTTGCACATAATGCCAAACTCTGTCAAACACTTTACAGATATCCAGGACAACAAGTTGAGCTTAGCCGTTCTTATGTATTCGGTGATGGTCATTAGAATATCAGCGATAGACCTGGCGAAGTTGAAGCCATGCTGTCTGTCAGAGAATAGGTTGTGAGATGTGAGATGCTGAACCACTTCGGCATTGATAATAACCTCGAACCCTTTCTCAAAAATCAATAGGAAGCTGGTAGGACGATAATAAGAGAGGTCTGAGACTTCTCCAGAATTTAAAAAACGGGAATTACAAAGGAGGACTTCCAGAAAGCAAGAAGCAGAGAAGCAGAGAAGATATAGTTGTAGAGTTTGGAGAGGACGGGGGAATGTTTGGGGTTTCATTTCTTTAAGACTATGACTGGGATTCCGCCATCTTCATTTAATGGCGGTCATGCTTAGAAATTTTGTTAGAGACCAGAAAGGGAGTTATGTATACATCACTCAGTTGAGCCTCAGTCTTAGGTGAGAAGGCAAGAGTGTGTACACCATACGAGTCAAATGTGGAGTTATAGGAGAATTTGCGAGCAAAACACTCGACCTTGTCCGTTGTGGCTGTGGGGACTTCAAATTTATTGAATAAAGGAGGGATAGAGAGTTTATTATTGTTTAACACACAATTTGCAGATCCACCGGTAGACTTGAGGTCTATTATGCGCTGTGTCATTCTATTAGAAAACGACAGCTTAGTATTGTTTAGGATTCTCTTGCACTCATTACGGGCAGAGACAAAAAAAAACTGCCTATTATATTCAGATGGGTTATTCCGGTAAAACCGGAAGAAGTTATTCCTGTAGGCAATGGCAACCGAGAAAGCAAGAGAGAAGCAAGCAGGAGAGATGCAGGAGAGAAGCAAGGAAATGAACAGAAACTTCCTGGGTAAGATGAAAGCATCGATGCCAGCTTTCACCCAGGAGGAGACCTCAGAAGCGCAGTCTTCAACGGGGAGACTAAACACTTTTTTCCAAGGGACGTCACAAAAGAAATTGCGAAACGACTGCCAGTCCGCTCTTTGATAGCACTAAAACATTCTGTTGGTAGAAGATTCCGGGGGAGAGAGGGGGTAGGGAGAGGTATTAATGGAAACCATAGCGTGATCAGAGTTGCTAGAAGGACAGAGCTACATGGCATAACGAGATTGAGGAAAAGAAGTGAGGCAGAGATTTAGCAGAGATCTAGCAGCGAAGCGTGTCCTTTAGGTATACTGGGAAAGCGCGTGAGGAAACCTACCACGTGTGAGAGACTGAGTGATTGCGAAGTTCAGAGTATGGACGCCAGCAAGATCAGTGGTCATCAAGTAAATTTTATCATTTCCGATTTTCTATCTGGTTCTGTGTTTTTATAACCCGTACTCTAGAAACCATTAATCAACTGTCCAAGATTCACAATATGGCTCCCTTGCGATTTGCCTTTCTCTGTGGAAAACTGTTTAAAGATTTCACTTTTTCTGAAAAGAAAAATCTTCATTCTTTCTCTCGTTATATCCGTCGTTCCATCCATTACCTTATAGCGGGTTATCCAGAGTTTTCCACTTTACAGTGGTGAGTCCGTTCTAGTGAAGGGTCGTTGTATATTGTTGAAGATTGACGGAATTTGACCTTGTTGAAGATAGCACACTATAAGTCATCAAATGATTATAAATTAAGAAAGGCAAATTGAAAAATAACATTTTATATATACACATATCAATTAAGGTTTCTACAATTAAATTAATACCTGAAGTATAGGTCCAACGGACGTTAACAGTTCATGGCAATACAATGCTGAAAAGAGAATTAATACTTAGGTATGTGGGAGCGTTGTAAGTAAGGAATGTCTTTGATGTATTCGCTCCTTAGGTAAGTAAGTAGTTTTGAGACAGCGAAAGATAAGAGGAGAGGGAAGGGAGGTTAGGATAGTAAGTCGCTTCACTTAGGTCAAGGGGATATTGTGTTACATTCCTCTCTCTCGAGTCAGTCCGTATTTGTCGGCCTGCGTCGGTCTGTCTGGCGATGCTTTCTGTATCGGCTTTTTATTTCTACTTTTTGGATCGCAGGGGATCATTTGGGAATTCATATCCGTATTTGGATATATCTGTATTTTTATATCCGTATTTTCCCATTGGCCGATAAATAAAATTCGCGTAGGCTCGCGAACTGGAAATTTAATATTTAATTAATTTTTATTTTTCAACCGCAACATCTGCGCGAGGGCAGCTGCGCACCGTCGAGTTTTGGCCATTTGCTTTTTGGTTGTTAGGGTGCAAACATCCGGTCCGTTGCTATGCTCGGTCGGTATCACCACAACCTCCATTTCTAGTCATCAGCGCTGAATAGTGTTACAGTTGGTGTTTGCATTTATGTCCTTGCAAAAAGCATAAACTAACCTATTACAAACTGGTCAGATATCATGCGCTGCTGCTGGTAGCATATAACACAATACAACAGAGAAGCATGCAATTTGGAGATGAGAAGATACCTATCTTACATCAAAAAGAGAAATGCCATGAATTTCATATTGGAATATAACAATCTGGTCCCACCCGAGGAAAGGCTGATGCAAGCGGGGGTGTTTTCCGGTCGTTGAAAGGAACGGATGTTTGTTTGACCTTATTTCCGGCAGTAGCGGAAATGGCTACAAGAGGCAGACAGAACAGGTGTCTCTGAGAATTACGTGGGCGTGCGTGGGCGAGGCAAAATCCGGAAGTCCCGGTTTGGAGATTATAAAAAGACCTCGGCGCACGGATTTCAGACAGAGAGACGAGACAGACAGACAGAGAGCCAGACAGACGGAGACGAGAGAGCCAGACCAGACCAGAGGAGCAACAGATACGACGACCCCCCCCCACGTCAACCCATTAGAAGCGCGCTCTCTCACTCTCTGTTCCCTAGGCTACACGGTTCATCGTCATTAATAAAAATATCACTTGATATATTTTTATATATATGCGTGTTTGTTATTTGTCGATATTTTTCTATGTTAAATTTTCTGATGAATCTTAACAAATTCTTAAATTAATGATTGAATGAGCTCATGGTGAGCTCTACGACAAAATTTACGTAGAAATTCTCCTGTCGCAACGTTAAATATTTGAACTTAAGAATTCAACAAAATATTGCAATAACAATCATGAAACTATTTTAAATTGATAATGTTTTTTTTTTTCATTTCACTGAAACAGATTTTAAACATTTATATCTTTCCTTCTTAGTGGCCGTCTTTAGTAAGTCTTTCCATGCAGTCAGAATGGGATGGAATATATGGCATTGGCAGTAAACATTAAACCCTACTGTCTTCCTTTTTTTCTTATTGAAACCAAGTAGCGTCTCTGATATGTCATTTTGGTGATTGCATGCGGTCAAAACGAAATAGTCCATTATTTATGAGATAATGGCAGGGCATTACGGTCGGACGGACAAGCAGAATTATAATAGGATATTTTTAAACAGGTAAACATACACGCCAAACGAGTAAAAAAAGATCCTATTCTAAAAGTAGTTTTATGCTTATTTTATCTTTAATTATATGCAAAAACTATATTTTAATGCTTTAGATTTTAAAAATAAAGCAAATCCAATTAAATCTTTCTTTTCGTTGCTGTCTAAATCTTGCATTAGTGATATTATATCTTCCATTTGTAAAGGTCGCTTACGCGTAGAAAAATGTATGTATGTGTATTTTGTCGGTGTAAGCAGAAAAAGTAACCTCATGAATCCGAGTGTTGCCACTTTGTCATAAATGAACTACGTACTGCTGGAATATGGCGGACCCCTAGAGATCTAGCCTAGAACCTACGGTTTTTTTTTTCTCCATTTTATTCATCTGTCCTGAGTATGATAATAAACTACATCCAGCAGGAAAACCTCTGTTCGAGAGGCTGTATAGGAGCGTGAAACCACTTCTTAATTTCTATTTATCCCTGACAGGGTTGTAACACCTGTTAGGGTCCCTGCTATGAGCAAATAGCGAACCCCAAATTGGTTTCTCAATTTTACTAAATCTTGACTAGTTAATTCTAGGTTCAATTCTTTTTGGAACCGTTCTTAAAATCATTTCATTGTTATCCCGTTTCTTTTTCATTTCAACCATTCCACCTACTTTCCCGGAAATTATTATCCAATTAGTAATCCCTCCAAATCATCAACCTGCATTTCTATGCAATTAAACGTTTACACAGGGTCAGTGCTCTGCTGGGTTATTCTAACAGTTTCTCTTCCGGTTTATTTCTTGGCATCTACGAGCTTTCAAAATTTAAATGCAACGTTAGTCACCATCCTGGGCCATTTGAATTTTTGGGAAAGTGTCCTTGGCCCAGGATAGGTGGTTCCATACTCTTAGATTCCACCCCCCCAGTGTTTCTTATGACAGTTATCACACCAGGGAAGTTGCTAGGGTCTTCAACATACTTCCCTTTCACCGTGGTTAATCTAAATAATGGCTTTAAAAGAGGCAAACTTGTTAAAACAGGTCCCTCTCAAGGGGCCTGTATGCCCACCTCATGTTCTTTTCTCTTTGTAAAAACCTTTTTTTCTTGTTTGAAATCTTCCCCATCCCTTGGGAAGGCTTGTGGGGATGGTTTGGGTGATTGTTGGGGGGGGGGGGGGGTAGTTACAGTAGTTCTAGAGGGAGATGAGGATAGACTCCTTACCTTTTCTGGGGGTTTGTACTGTTTTCACAGGCGACACAGGAGCAGATTGGGTCTTGGTGGCAACTAGAGGCCTTTCTGCCATGACTCGATCTGCTTTCATTTGTTTGATCGAATGTTTTTTCCCCCCACTCCTAGTCAGGGTGGTCTTTCATTAACTATCCTATACCTAGCTAATCTCATTCATGACCCAATCACTCTTAACAATTTCTCCATTTGCCACAATAACTCGTCCATCATCATACTATATAGGATAACTGACGATTAAAGAATGGAGAGGCGGGGGAAGAGAAAAAAAAAGCTAACCTTCCCCAACCGCACATCTATAAATGTCAAAATTTGTCAACATCTTTAACGAGAAAATTCTACCTTATGAAAACTGAGATGTAGAGCGGGTGGGGTACTGTCTGCTGGCCTTATATATTACACACACACACACACACACAAGAGAGATATATGTAAAGATTTTTTACATTACGTTTCATTCATAAGAAATTAGTTACTTTTTAGAATAAAGATTTGTATCAGATCTATCTCCAAGACAAACATAAACAAAACAAAAATCCAGATTTTATTAAAGTTTCTTTATTCCATGATAAACATAAAAACCCTTATTTCAATATTATCAATACAAAATGGATAATGATACAAAAGGCTAAGAAAAATTAATGACATGACAATGAATTTAATGTTATTATGCATAATTTCTAGAAAGAGCAAACAGCAGTACAAAAGTTTAAATCAAATAAACATAGATAAGTAAAACCTTGTGACAGGATCTGACAAATCATTGTGTTAAGTAAAGCAACATCAGTTTTTATTAATACCAAACTAGATATCAAGTTCATTGTTATAACCAAATGAAATCTGTACTTGGTCATAGTTATAGAATCTTCTGTACTCTGTAGTTTAACTTTTAAATAGATTCATTCCATCAAGTGGAGGGCTAAACTGTTCTCATGAAGCTATTTTTTCCTTGTCCAATTGAAGGATGCAACTTTGTTGAGAAAGTGTATCTGTGACCATCAGATAAGATCTAGTTGAGCAAGTAGATCTTATCTACTATGCTATTGTACTATGGTAAGGTGATGGTTTAAATATCTTTCTCTTTTAAAAGAATCCTTTGACATAATTCTTTAGACTTTAAAAATCAGTTTAACATTCAGATTTAATATTAATATATCTCAAAAACAAGCCACTTAAAAGTCTTCAAGACTTTTAAATCACAAGTCTCTTAAAACATTTAAAGGAAACTCAGTGAGTAATTATGATGTGAAAATATGCAAATGAGTATATATATATATATATATATATATATATGCACAAGTTCAATGAATATTTGGAGAACTTATACATTAGAGCAAACTTATTAACTGACAGATCAGTAAAATCAGGCTCCATATTCATCCTATTTAACTATGAGGATGCAAGAGATGGGTTTTGTGGCAAAAATCACCACCCCTAACCTCACACACACACACAAAAAAAAAAAAAAAAGTGTGTGCGTAAGTCAATGTTTTTATTATAAAATATTTAGTATACAATCCATTTTCCATTTATTACAAACAGTAAGATTAGTTGAACTTTTTAAATAACATTTGCAATGTAGGATGCCTCTTAAGTAGTTGGCTCATATGCATAAAAACAACTGAATGGCTCCCTATTAGCAAAAGTATTTCTGGGCTTGCTTAAGAAGTTTTACTTGAAAAGATAATTGAGCAATGTTCTTAAAGAGCAAACAAAATATTCTGTGTGTCTCTAAAGTTGACCCATGATACAATTGCAAGCCACAGCAACTCTCATGTTTTCAGTCACGGGTCCTGTTATAGTGTTTCTCAGGACAGAAATATGAGCATAGCTGGGAACACATTTGCCATTTTCTAAACATTCTTTACAAATACACACAGCTTCATTGATGAATTTAGGTACACGATCCGCATCAAAAGTTTTATTGAAAGTCCAGGGACAGATTGCTCGTTCATTGATTGGGGCATCTCTTGATGTGGGTGTGGCATCAGTAAATGCAAAACTTGGTTCTTTCTTAGTGAAAAGGGAGTCTCTATTGATCAAATTGGATTCCTGACTGGGCTTTTGTTTTATAAGGTTGGTAGCAGAAATGCAAATCATTGCAAAGTAAACAAGGATGGTGAATGATATCTGGAAAAGAAAAAAAAAATCCATGGTCAAATTTATAAAGACATTTACAGCTTTTTTGTGGTAATATTAATGCATATATAAACAATTCATGCAGAGAAGTTTAGTCAAATTCAACTGGCAAGGTTAGTTATTTTTATTGTGCTTTTATGCATAATGTACTTTTGTGAGAAGAAAAAAAAAGTTAAAATTATCAGAATTCATGTTTCTAGATTTGTTTAAATATTTTTGATTAACCAGTTGTCAAGAATTATGCATTTTCGTGTGATAAACCAGTGGTTCCCCATCCAAACTTTTCATCACAGATTGGGGTCATGCAACAATTTGTTCACAGACTTTGGGAGTGTGGTACATATAAAAAGAATGAACACCACCACAACAGTCAATAAAAATGGAAAAGTTTTTGTGTGGCCTGGGTGTCAAGTGGTTCACTGTCTATTGGTTGGTGACCACTGGGATAAACAATTGTGTTGGCTAGATCTTAGCATTTTTTTGGGATACTAGGATTAAAATTAGTCCAAATTTACACTAGTGAAATACTTAGATAAACCAAAGAAGGACATCAAACATTTACATACATTCTAACCACTTCACGTCCATTTGTAGTTAACAGAATCATGTCTATCATGCTGAAAATAACCAGTTCTTGATAATGAGCAAGAGCACTTATGAGAAAAACAGAACAAATATTTTAATACTGTCA
>JBBBDQ010000131.1:1397500-1455000 GCA_037127315.1 Ascarosepion bandense | reverse complement strand
TAAATTTTTAATTTTACTATTTAGTTAAAAAACAACAAAAAAAAAAAAAAAAATTTAAATTTCCAAATGTTATGTTTTAAGCTACATGAATTTTTTGTCACTTTCAGTCACCATCCAAACGTCATTCACACCTACTACTTGTCAAATCATTTGTCGCTTTAGATAACACTGACAAGAGGGCTGCCGTCGTTAAGAGATTTATTTTGTAATTTCCAGGCAGTAAGCACTTAATACTTGTTTGAAATCAGATAAAGGTAAGTTTCAATTATAAAAATCAACTTAAGTAATGTGTCAAGGAGGTACATTTTTTTTTTTTTTTTGAAAGATTTTTAAAACAGAAATTTGGCTACTGTTTACATAATGTGTCGATCAGTCAATAATGGCAGTAAATTTTTAAAATTTTTTTCAGCACTTAAATTTTTGATTCGGATCAATATAATTTCGGTTTGAACTAAACCAGGGTATTTTGCTTACTGTAATTAGTAAATTTAATCTCTTGGCTTTCAATTAAAGCTTCAAGAAAACATTTTTATTTTTAAAAATTAAATTTAAATTGAGGTATCAAAAATGAGCAGTGATTTATTGGAGGTACCTACATTTATGCATTTCTCTAAAGTGCTTCACTCAAACTCAACCAAAATCAAGTCACTGGTAGATCAAGGTCTGATGTCTTGATATGCAAACAAAAATTGGGTCTTTTTGTAACTTCTACCATATATGCGTAACAATTTCATTTTTTCTGCAAGATGACAACCCCTCCGACGTTGCAGGGACAATGCAACCACTTCTTCAGCACCATATTTCAGGCTCTTGTAATGCTCATCCCTGTTCTTCCAATTGTACTTACATCATTCCTGTTTATTGGCAAAATGGACCAAGCATGAATCCTATTTTGCAAATACTGCAAAAAACCAACATTTACTTCATACTTCAACATAACCACTAAAAAAATGACAGGCTATACAGTTAGTAATATAATATAATTATAATTCATAAATCCTCAGTGGGTGAAAATTATTTACTACAAAACAATGATATTGGTGACAATTCAAAATTTTGGTCTCAATTCATACTATTAGTAGAAATAATCATGTAAATTTTTGTTGCTAGAATATAGTATCAAAACAAGCCTTGAAAGAAATATTTTCCTGAAAAATTTTTTAAGAGAAATATTTTATAAATTTCAAATGAAAGCAGTACTGACTGCTCAGTCAATGAATACCAAATGTTTCCTTATAGGGAAATACTGTATCAAATATGATACGAATGGCCCTAGAGGGTTAAGAAATTTTAGTCAAAATCAGTTTATTAAGAATCTATCAATGTAGATGAGCACAAAAGATCTGAAAATGAAATTACACAAAAGTTTGCAGCTTTTGAAACGGTCCCAAAAAGTACAAAGTTTGACAATACTTCCAAAAGGCTGGAGTATCCAAAGAATTCAAACAGAATTTGGCACCACAACATACATAGTAAGATAAGCCAAAAAGATGTAATATTAAGTATCAAATATGAAAAAAATGCAGATACCAACAAGAGACAATTGTTGAAGTTTTACTGTTTTATAAGAGTGAAGAAGTCAGGGATGTCTGGAAAAAAACTATAAGACAGTTTTAAAGAATGAATGGTAGAAGAGTTCAGGAAAAACAAATATCTCATACTCTGAAAGAAGCATAACAATTATTTAGAAAAAAAATTTCAACCAGAATTAGTTTTTCAAAGTTTGCTGAGCTGAAACTAAGAATGTATTCTAGCAGGTGGTGCTGGAACATACCATGTTTGTTGTACAATTTTTGGGGGCTCATCTTAGTACATTGACAAAAGATGAACAATAGATTACCATCAATGCATAGCTGCTGTTACATGCAATTAAGCAAATCCTAACTACTACTGGGGTGACTACAACTTGCAGCAATTTGATGGATTTCATTTTTATTTAAAAGAAATTCTAAATAAAAATTGACAGAAAGCTAGCAGCAACTACTACTGAACAGAAATTACTTCTGCCTTAACAACGGATAGTGGAATACAAGAACTCAAATTTCCATCAATTTCCACTCCTTTAAAGCACATGTATGAAATTTGTCAGTCTGCTAAAAACATAACTAAAACACGCATTGCTGTGTAGATTACATCCTGATAAATACAAAAGATCAAAAGAAATTTCAGCATATACTCCAACTAGGTATCACATGCCCATTTTTGCAGCTAATGTTCTTCAATACACATGGTTCCAAAACCAGACCTAGACATGAGATCTTGGTGGCTGTGGGAGTTTCTCAAATCCCAATACACAAAAATAGTTCTCCTGCTTAAAAATCCCTCAAACCAATAAAAGACCATAAATCAAATGGCTTGTTTTACAAATAACTATTAGGGTAACTACTACCAATATTTGGTGGACATCATTGTTGACCTACTACTTGTTATTATTGGACCATTTAGAAACTAACTCTTCAACACTCCCACAAATTTGAGAGGCATTCAAACCAGCACAAAGTTATTTTCTAACCAATGAAAACCTTGCATTTACAAAAGATCACATCTCTATATGAAATTAGGATTTTGGATGGTTTTTGCTGAGATATAATTAAAAAAAAAAAAAAAAAAAAATACTGCTTTTCAGGGTTCAAAACAAATTTCACAAGGTACTTTGACACAGAAAAGAGAGAGAAGATACAGTTATTATAATGTTCACTTTTTTTCTCTCTAACAACTAACATCCACCAAGGCCTTACTTTTACACCCACAAACTTAAAATGCAAGAGGAACCAGACTATTTTTTTATTTCTCTTATTGTATATTTTCTGAGAAATTATTATTTCAAGTGATATTCTGTTTGTACTTTTTTAGGTTTTATTTAAAAAGTGGTGTTAAATACAGTAGCGGCCATAATATAAGGAACGGAAACAACAAAGACATAAATATGTGTATTATTTAAAAAGTAATGCATGATTAGCAATGAAATTCCTACTGAATAAAGATTAGGTTGTAATGCATAAATATTATACAAAGTTACAAAATTTATATAATAGTTTGTTTTTTTTTTAGATAAAGATTAAACGGAACAAAGGAAATAAGCTACTAGACAAAAGTCAAGGAACGATCTTGTTAATACTCGATTGTGTACAAAATATCAACAAAATTTAATATTTGGTAAACATTCCCTTATTTTCGATGACTTTTCTGCATTGTCAACCCCATGATCTAATTAATTTTTTGCAAAAATCAGCAGTAATTTCCTTTCATAGGTGATCCTGGTTTTTTGGGTTTCTTTTCTGAGCCCTTTCTCCAATTATCTTCCAAACATTTTTTATTGGATTCAGGTCAGGGCTCTTGGCTGGCCACTTCATTAGGGCAATTCCTTCTTCAAATAAAGCTATAACCTTCTGAGCCTTGTGGCAAGGTGCATTGTCCTGCATGAAAATAGGAGATTGATAAAGATTATGGTGTAATCTTGGTACCACATGCTGCTGAAGAAGCCTTTTGTAAATCTCAGCATTGATATTGCCATGCACGCAGATGATAGAGCCAACTCCTGCAGATTAAATCATTCCCCACACCATCACACTGCCGCCACCAAACTTAATGGTTTTCTTGACACATTGAGAAGAGGGTCTTTCACCTGTTCTATGGCGTATGTAAGTTTTGCCCTCAAAACCAAATATAGTAAACTTGGACTTGTCACTGAAATGAACTGTATCCCATTGTGCATCAGTCCAAACAACATGTTCTCTCGCATACTCCAGGCATCTCCTTTCGTTTCGCTTTAAAATGAGAGGCTTCGAAGCTGGAATATGGGCATGCAATCCTGTATTTTTTAACCTGTGAGCAATCGTTTTCCTTGAGATCTTATCTGTCTCTTCATTAAATTTACAGGCAATTGATGTAGCAGTTTCAAAAGTTTTTTGTAGATATTCTGACAATTCTTTGATCTCTTTGTAATGTTTTTGGAGGTTTGCCAGTTTTTGGTTTTGCATCTAACATTTTATCAGTTTTATACCTTCTAATTACACAAATGACACTTTTTCTTTATAGCGATAATGAGGTTTTTCTTCAACAGAGAGCATTTTGCATGTAGAATTAGCCATATTGCTTAAAAATAAAGTCCTAATGATAAATGAACTTTTATTTATTGTTGAAAAGGCCCCATCGAGTTTTTAACAATGTAAATTAAAAGTTTATGCAAATTATTAACATAGTTCCTTAACTTTTGTCCAGTAGCTTATTTCCTTTGTTCCATTTAATCTATATTTAAAAAAATAAAATAAAATAAAAAAATAAAAAATTATGTAAATTTTTGTAACTTTGTATAATATTTATTCATTACACCCTAATCTTTATTCGGTAAACATTTTATTGCTAATCATGCATTATTTGTTAAGTAATACACATTACTATGTCTTTGTTGTTTCCGTTCCTTATATTATGGCCGTTACTATAGATAATGCCACTAATTTGATACCCATGGTTTAAAATGAATTTTTCTCAATGAAAAGCTTTTCTGGAGATTTCATTTTAGTTTTAACTAAAGCTAAAGAATTAAATTTACTATTTTCAGCTGATTTAAAGTATAATTAATCTAATAAAACAACATTTAAACTTTAAATTCAGAACACAAATGAATTTTTAAGCAAAACAGTAGCTGTTTAACTGACATCACCATGTTTTATATAAATGACAAGGCATTAATAGGTCTTGACATTCAGGGTTTCTACAGTAAAAAAAATAAACAATTCCAGGATTTTTCCAGAACTATGTTAAGTTTCAAGAACTAAAAATGGCACAGACAAAGTAAATAGTCATCCATTTAAAAAAAAAAAACAAAAAAAAAAAAAAAACTTAATAGTTTGATACATATGTTCAAAGAAAATCTACAGCTGGTTCCAATAATTCATGTCGCACAGAGCAGTCAAAAGCACTGAAGAAATCAAAGTGATAAAACAACTGAATGCAGACCTGGTTATGTTACACTCGTGCAGCAGTCTACAGTTTGGAGTTATACTACACCTGAAAATTATAATGGTTTTAATGAACAGAACATCAAACATAAGTTTTCACAAAAAGACTACACATTTTACCCATCCTTACTACTCACAGCATTCAATGCACAGAAAGCAAGGTTGATATTTTTTTTTCAGTTCATCTAGTTTAGCATTTAGCCAATTTTGATATCTATGGACTTGTCTTTTGTAGATCTTGACAAGGCATTGGACTGATGTGTGAAGTTCTGAGTTTGCCCAGCTTTCTTTGCATAGCTGTCAGCTGACTTGAGCAAATCTTGTGAGCAACTTTCAAGATTGTGTTCTTGGTCTTTGGTTATTCAATTTCTATAAGCAGAAATTTGTTTTTGTTTGGCTGATTCTTACTGCCCTTTTTCTCTTCAAATTGTAACGATTGATGATGTGAACAAGATATTTTGATGACATTTCCTTTTTTCAATAAATTTTGCATAGCCCTATCTGCCAGAAATCCACAAAATCTTTGCATCTTTGTTTGGTTTGACAAAATTCTTACAAATTCAATCAATTTTGAAAAATGTAATTATCTTTTTAGTTTGCTCTTCCTTTACCAAGTTTTATGATCAGGTTAATCTTGTTTTGATTTTCATTAGCAGGTAACCGAATCATTATGAGAGTTTACAATAGAAAATGTAATATTACATAACCGAGTTTTTTTTCTAGTGAAAAACGCAATTTGGAAACTCTTGCAAAAAATCAAATAATTGTCAGATTTTAATGGAACTTTCAGAACTTGTTCACAAATGAATTAAATTATTTTTTAAATTATTACAAAAAAAAAAAAAAAAAAATGTTGGTAATTTTTTTTTTTTACGTCTGTTACCCAAGTAAATACATGAAATTTAAAAAAAAAAATTTTGTAGGCAAAATTTGTTTTATTAGGAGATGGTAAATCATCTATTTTTTTTCAACCATTTGGCCCTTTTCTGAAAATCTGCTTCAAAGAGTAAAATAAAAAAAATGCAATAAAACTATAACATTTTTTAATTAGATAAGCTTTTATAAAGTTTCAAAAATATTTTTTAAAAATTTCAAAGACTTGTACATGTCATGTTATTAAGTGAAGACTATATTTACTAATCAAAAATTGAAAAGTTTAATATAAATCATCAAGCCATTGTATTTAAAGTTATTGTTTTTTATGGTAAGTTTTGTGTGCACATTAAAAAGGTCATGCATTTCATGGTTTCTTCCTCTTACAGGAAAAAAAATTTGGACAAATATGTTATTTGTGATCATCATAGAAACTTAGCTTATCTCGCATCTGTGTGTCATCACAAATCAAACTGTATGGGGAAAGGTCAGAAAGATCAACATTCTGTGATTAAGAAATAGTTTTAGTCTAAATTTCATGCTATAAATAAGTAATACTTGTGTAAATCAGATTAATTTAACATTAAATTTGCTAATCTTCCAAAAATAGCTAAAATCTTTAAATTTTCAAGATCTCCAAATTTTAGATTTCAATCATAATATCTATTTGAAATTATAGAGTACTTTGCTTATTGGAAATAGTAAATTTTATCATTTAGTTTTCAATTAAAACTAAAATAAGTTTCAAGAAAGTTTATTTTTAAAAATTCCGTTCAAAAGTTATTTATAGAAAATGAGTGGAGGTATCTACACTTGGTAACTTCGTCAATTTTGTCAACATGCAGTCATTCACAGTCAGCCGAGTGAATGACTTAACCAGTTTGTGAATTATCCAGTTACCAACTAGACAAGTTTTACCAGACAATCAAGCTTACATTTTTGAGCTAGTAGTAGCATAAACTGACTGCTCTTTAAGAAGCAAATTTCTATTAATATTTACATAAACTTTCATTGAAATCTAGAAAAATAAGTAAAATTGAAGTAGTATGTATGTTAACTTGGGTTTGTATCAATCCAGCTGTCCTATTTGATGTTTTGTTTCAGGATCATGAAGAAATGATATTATTTAAATTATAATTTAATAAGTTTTTAATTGCTGAAATAAATAATAATTAAGGGCATTATAGTCTGAATTGAAAAAAATTTGATTACTAATAAAATTTTAAAAGAATTGTTTTCATTTTTTATTATTATTATAATTTATAAAGTTTTAAAAATATTTTTAAATCTTTTAAAGAACTGTTGCCATTATTTTTTTTAGGTTAAGAATTGATAATTATATTGCCTATCGAAAATTGAAAAGTTTAATAAAAATCGTTTCGCAGAAATATTTTAAACTATTTTTTGTGCATTGGATTTTTTTTTTTTGTATGGTAATTTCTATGTGCAAATTAAAATGTCAGAGTTTCCTCCCTTACCCGAAAAGAAATGAGAACAATTTTGTTGCTTATGAACGCTATACTTTTTTTTTTTTTCTCTTATCAAGAACCTGTCAACACGATCTTTATTTACAACGCTTGCAAGTCAAAAAGTTCAAATTTGTGATTAAGAAATAGTTTAATTTTAAATTTCAAGCTATAAATAAGTAATATTTGTGTAAATCAGATTAATTTAATGTAAAATTTTCTAATTTTTCAAAAATAATGTGTCACAGAGATGTACCTTATATTTTTGCAAAATTTTTAAAACCGAGAATTAATTTTGTTTACAAAAACGTGCCGATTACTCAAAAATGGCGAAAAATTCAAAAATTGAAAAAAAAAAAACAAAAAAAAAAACTCAAACTTTTATATTCCAATCAATAATTTCTGTTTGAAATAACCCAATTTGCTTACTGAAAATAAGTAACAGTAAATTTAATCATTTAGCTTTCAATTAAAAGTTAAGAAAAAACTCTTAAAAACTCACTTAAAAAGTAACCATGCTGTTTTGTTTTTTTTTTCGATTTAGTGAAGGTAATGGACAAATAATTTTGGTTTTTCGTATAAGCCCGGAATCAATTTACAAAGCAATCTCTGAACCCGTCCCCATTTTTGTTTAAAGAAAAAATTGATGTCCGTCGTGATCTGGGGTGCTTCCTTTAAGCATTCCGAATCAAGATGAACATTAAAGCATTCGATAGAAAAAAAAAAAATTGTAATAAATTCACTGTAGCGTGTAGTACAGTATTACAATCATTTTTTTGTTAGGAATGCCAACCTATAATAATAGCAATCTTGAAATAACCGGCTCAGCTATATTTTTTTTTTTTTTTAATCATATCACCCCAAGCAAGGCAGTGACGCCACTGATGCGCATGGAGCTACTTAAGAGTAAAATGATTGGAAAAGAGAAATCCGGAAAACCACATCCTAAACAGGGAACAAGGAATGATCCTCTTCTTCACCTGTTCAATAGATATGGGTGGAGTGTGAACCGGGCGATAGTTTAGTCTATCTACTTCAATTGAGAGAAAAAGAGAGAGAAAAAAGAAAAGTGAAAGAAGATTTACAAAAAAAAAAAAAAAAAATGCCGGGAACCACATCGTAAACAGGAAACAATGGATGAGCCTCTTCACCTGTTCAAAAGACGTGGGTGGAGTGTGAACCGGGCGATAGTTTAGTCTATCTACTCCAATTTTAAATCATGAAAGGAACTGAGTACATTTTAAATATCTTTTCGAGAAGAATGAATGTTTTTTTTTTGTTTTTTAATAATCACACATATAATTGTAGAATGAAATTACTGCTCGCATTTTAAATGCTTCTCAGAAAAACGTACTAAATATTTCTGATTCTTTTAAGAATTTAGTTTTTCGTTTTGTCTCCTTCCAAATCAAAGTTTCTGCGTTGATTTTATGATTTGCAAGAATGAGCAGCATCAACTAATTGTTCACTAATTGGTCGAGGTTTTAAGTTTAAAAACTTTTATTGTGGAATAGAATGAGTACTGTAGTTAATCGGGTTTCCAGTGAAGGAGGAAGAAATATACACGTTACACTAAGAAATTAGTTTCAACAAGTGAAACACGTAAAAATTAACGATTTATCTCCCTTTTAATGAAAAAAGTTTACAGGAGAAATTAGCGAAGCTATTTTCACAGCAAACAAGGACAAGTTTAATCCGTCAAAATATGACTTACTCAAGAAAGGAATATTTTATATTTTTTGATGTTATAGCACCTCAGTTATACACAGTCATTTCCTTATTTTGTGTTACTGCTTCACCGCTCAGTTTAATTAACAGGTTCTTTCTTTGAAAAAGACTAAGTACTTAAGCACTCCAGATCACGAATAAAATTTCAAAGTTAAAGTTTTCTATATATAAATTAAATTAACTCGAGAGACCCGTGAGAACTTAACGGTTTTCCTAAAAATGTTATGATGAATATTCGTTCAACTCTTTTAATGATTGAATGAGTTCTACAAAAATATTAAATATTCGAGTTTAAGTTACATTCGATCAAATAACGATACGGTAACTAAACTTTAACAATCATGAGTACTGGTTAAGTGGGTAGAGAAATGAAGAAAACATTTCAAATTGCCAAATTTTTCCATTTCTTTGAAACAATTCGTTAAAGACTTACTTACCGTACCCCTCTTACCAAATCCATCTTACGAACATTTCTCTTTAAAAAATCAGCTGACGATGTTTTATGGTAATTCGATTTTTTGCGATTGCTTACTTAGTTTCTAATGCTTTATTGTGCGTTTGAAAAAAAAAAGATGACGCTTATCGGCTGTCATCGCTTCATGGCCGGAAAGTAAGACAAGAAGAAGCTTGGGGCTGGGTAAATTTTGACCAGCAGCCTGAGTGTGCGTGTTCAGTTACCCCACGTAAAAGTCACAACTGGCTTCAGTGTGTGGGTAAATATCGATCATGGTCTTTTGGTTGAGAGATCAAACAAAAAAAAGTTTATCTTCACTCGTCTTCATCTTTAATGTTTTTTCTATCAACTTTCATTTCGTTACTGAATCCAAGTAAAAAAAAATGTTTCCCTCGATCAAAACTTCAAAACACGGAAGGTCCATTTTTTCCATTATTTAGGTATTGATTATCAATAATTGATAGGACGTAACGAAGTAAGGGACAAGCATAAAAAAACAGACATGCTCATACGTGAATTCTTAAAAAGTTTTAAATTCCTTATCAAGAACTTTATCAAGTATTTCTTTTAATTTATAATTAAAAGAAATAACTTCCTAGACGGAAATGCTTTTTTTTTTTTTAACAAGTAAGAAAAAAAAAGCATTTGTTTTGGCAGCATTAGCTTCTGTAGCGGAGTGGGATCAATACTATAAGTTACTATACTGTAACCACCAGCCATTTAGTTTTCAAAATAAACAAAATTTCAAAAATATTCCTGAGAGAGTGTTTAAAAAATAAGCCGTCGTGTTAAGTTAGAGAAAAAAAAATACAAATTTTCAATTTAAATGACACAAGATTGCAATCGCTGATCAGATTTAAAATATACATTTTATTTTTATTTAAAGTTTTGAATTTAATCATGGGAAAAATACAAGGAAAAACACGAGGAAATAAATTTGAAAGAAAACCTCAAAAAAGTGCAAAGCAAAACAAAAGTAAATATTCGAAATATTTTTTGTATTAGAAATCGGAAACGCGTTTCGTAAAATTAGTCATTGGTTGCTGATCTGGATTCAAATCAGAAGAAAAGTAAAACAAAAGATAGAAAAAGCTTCATTTTGGTGTTTGTGAGAAAGACAGAACTATCAGTTTTCCTTTTTTAAAATCAGGTAAACAAGTATAGACAGAGATAAAGTTTTTAAAAAAGTTAGTTTTACTTTTAGCAACACAGAGAAAGAAAAAACCCCGAACGAATAACGAAACAATAGCTACCTAGACTAAGCCTTTCGGACAAAATGTGACAAATTTAAATTACATAAAAAAGACACAAATTTACACGTGCAGGTCGGCTTCGTAAAGTTTAAAAAATTAACAAAAAAAGGAAAAAATATGTACCTTCATTCTTTCTTTTCGTTATTGTTCCCAATATCCAGTATATTCAAAAATAAATGTTACCAGTTTCACCGAGTAAGTAAAACTAATTAAATAGAGCGAAGACGGACTTAAAAATGATTACAAAGCTACTGTGTAGTGTAGTGTTTATATAAATTATATTTGCTGAAAGAAAGAAAAGGAGGGAGAGACAGACCGACCAATTAAGTCGCTTCTGTGTAAATCCTGGTCAGTAACAGGGAAAGATAACCAATCCAAAACAACCCGGATATTCTGAAGTTTACTTTTTTTTTTTCTTTCCTTTTCTTTTCGTTTACTTTTTAGTTTCATTTACACACACACACACACACACACACACACACACACACACACACACACACACACACATACACACATACATGCATACATACACACACACACACACACACACATACATACATACATACATACATACATACATACATACATACATACATACACCTTTCTCTCAAAAAGGAAAAAATATTTATTTGCGTAATAATTATTTTTAAATATTTTATTTTTATTCATCTGTACCGATTTCTATTATTTCAACAACTTTGTTAATCCCTCGTTACTTCCAGTTCGAAATCTCTGCTTGCTTTTTTTTTTTTTTTTTGCTTTCCCAACTGCGATGGGTTGATGCTGGGAATTCTTCTGACGCGGGCCTACACAAAATACGAACTGCATGCAGCTCAAAAGACTTACCCAATGTGGCCCCCGAGGGGTTTTCGAAATAGCATTTTTTTAATCGTCACTATCATCATCATCTTCATCAATGTCGTTTCGATTTGAATTGAAGTCACACTGCAAATCAACCAGCCGAATTCGAATTTTGAGTTCGTTACATTCACTATTTTTGCAACGATAACCTGAAGATAAATCATTTCTCATCTTCAGCATGGCTTCTCGTTTACGAATATGTCCGTCTATTCGAGCCTATGTGCTTCTTCAAACCCACAAAAAGCTAACCTGTGGTTTATTGCAACTATGCAGAGCGGACCCTCTTTTTTTTTTTTTTTTTTTTTTTGCTGTTCAAGTATGTACCCCAACAGGTTCACATAAGGTTGTAAGTTAAAAGTTGAAATTCTCATAGACTAGTTACCAACTACGGACCAGAGATTTCAGTCTGTTCTTTTATTTAACACATAGCTGGTGGTGGTGGTGGTGGTGGTGGTGGTGGTGGTGGGGGATGAGACATGGTCATACCTTTTTCAAGGTTATCGTTGCAAAAGTGAAATTAACAAATTCGGAATTTGAACTCTGCTAGTTGATTTCTCGTCCCGAGACCCTAATCATTCTTCTTCTATGTGTCGTGTTCCTTCAGGTTCATGACGTTGGCGATAATGGCCTTACACATCTCCCTATCCCTTTTTGCTCTTAATACCCTTTCCCCTGTTATTCCACTCAATACCCGCTCCACCATCCATCTGCTCAAGTCCATCAGGTATGTTGTGCGCTGTTTCCCCTTGTCTCTCTTACCCTCTATCCGGCCCGTGAGCATCAGGTTCTCCAAGCCCCCCTTCCTCATTACATGGCCCAAAGACTTCAGCTGTTTTTTCCTGATGTTAAGTATCAGTTTTCTTTTTTGTGTCCATCTTATCCAGAACCTTGTCATTGTTTGCGTGTTCCGTCTACAGTATCCTCAATATCCTTCTGTAGAACCACATTTCTGTTGCTTCAAGTCTTTCCTTCATTTTTTATGAGATTTTACAGCATTCACTGCCATATTGAAAGACAGACATCACGTAACAATCCAATACTCTCTTCTTTGTTTTCAGTGAACATGTTCTGTCTCTACTCACCTTCTGGAATGCATTCTTAGCCATGCCAATGCGCCTTCGGATCTCCACATCGCACTTTCCGCCCTCTGTTAGGACACTTCCCAGGTATTTTAATTTCTGCAACTGTTTAATTTTGGTATCACCAACTTGTAATTGGCATTTTTGGCTCCTCTTTTTACTGATTACCATGCATTCAGTTTTCTTGTAGTTGATAAGTAGTCCTTTCTGTCCGCTTGCTTTAACTATTTCTTGCAGGAGGTTTTGTAGCTTATTTCCTGTAGTATCTGCATATCTCATATTGCGGCCGCTAATGACGAATCTTAGCAGGAATTCTACAGCTCCCAGAACGGTCTCGCTGTATAGATTGAATAGATTTGGTGAGAAGAGATCCTTTCTTACATCCCTTTCTATCTTTGCGTATTTGCTGAATTCGTTTACTGTCTGTATGCAGGCAGTTTGCTGTTATTAAAGGTTCTTGATTACTCTAAGGTCTTTCCCGAATATGTCAAGGTTGTCAAGCGTCTCTATCAGGTCTTCGAGGCGTACTTTACCGAAAGCTTTTGCACAATCGTTGAAACACATCTACACGTCCTTCTTCACTTCTGTTGCCCTTTCTGACAGCATTCTAAACATAAATATTACGTTCCTTGTTCCGGTGTCCTTAACGAAACCACACTGTTCTTGTTCTATTTTTGGTAGGATTCTACTGCGCGCTCTGAATTCGGATGATGAGTTTTGTTATGTGGCTCATTAAGCTGATCGTTCAATAGAGTTCAAATTTTCAAGACTGTAGTGATGTGGATAAACCCTTTTAAAACTTGCGTCAGGAATGGAAATGAGAAAGAAATTATGACCCGGGGAGAAAAAAGATGAAAAGGAATGATAAAACACACAAAGATGTGTCTCGGGCTGTAACTAAAACTTACCGCAGATTGAAGAATAAGAGTGATCGTATTTACAATGTATAGACCATGGACTGAGCACGTGAGCAACGATGAGGTGTTGGAGAGGATGCAAACGAGAAGAAAACTCACTTAACATCAGGAAGAGACACATAAGGTTCCCGGGACACGTAATGAGGAAGGAGGTTGTGGAGAATTTAATACACACAGGACGGATAAAGGAAAAGAGAGACAGGGGAAAGCAGCGCGAGACCTATTTGACAAGCCTGAGCAAATGGATGGCGGAGAGGGGTTTGGGAGAGATACCAAGAGGAAAATTATTGAGAGCGACAAGAGACAAAGCCAAGTGGAAGTCCATGATTGTCTATGTCCTGAAGAAGAAGAAGAAGAAGAAGAAGAAGAAGAAGAAGAAGAAAACCCTGTCACCTACTAGGTACCATCAAAATAGATGCGTTTTTTCTTAAATGAAATTTTAAAAAAAGTAAATTTTTGTTTTGTTCCCCGAAGGCCTTTACCCCGTCAAATCTTTCCAAAACATCCTTATTTCCGTGCAAAAGTAAATGCTGAACTTAAATCGATAATTGTTTATTGACGAAACCTACCTTTTTTTCAATTTTACAACCAGAAAAATATCGAACTTCTTTTCGCTGTTTATCTCTAACCACGGTTTAAAACATGTTATTCACTGCAGAATGACTTCACGCGTAGTTTGGCGATTTTTCGACCAATTTGCCTTCCTTTTTGCTATTCATGCGCGGAAATTGAGTTCCGAACCCAAACAAATCGCGGACTAATTGCTCAAAGGAAGTAAACGGGCCGTAATAAGTATCCTACGCCCCAAGTCATTCAGCGGTGAATCAGATATGAAAACGGTGGTAAGGGGTGAGATGTAGTCCGACTTTTTGTGGTCGATAACAGGAAAAATGGTAGGTTTGTCCAGTAAACAATTATCGATTTGATTTCAGCATATACATCATTTGCACGTAATGAAGGAAATTTAGGAAAGATTTGACGGGGAACAAAACAAAAATTCGGCCTTCGGGGAACAAAACAAAAATTACCCTCCTCCCCCAAAAAAAAAACAAAACCTACACCTTCTTTTAAAAAAAGTCACGAAATCGGGGAATTATCCAATTCAGACAAAAAAACGGTACTTACTCAATTCATTTAATCAATGAATTGTTTAGGTTGTTTTATGAAATAGCCTTATGGAACATTTCTTATGTTTTATTTCATTATGAAATTTTCATAGCCCGCGTTTTCGATATTGTGGAAAAATGAAAATAGAATAAGAAATTAAAAAAAGAATAAAAACATAACGAATTGTATTTTTCCATAATGCAAATGGAAACCTAAAATGTTTCCGGTTAAGAGTGAATTTTATGACTAAGCTTCCGGAAAGGAGATGATCGTTCTCTTGTCACTTCCCAACCATTGAGTTGAGTTTGAACATTTTTGGTAGACGACCCAACGAAATAGGAGATTGGCAACCTTCACTCAATGTCATACTTACTTGAAGTCGACCATACTATACCTTTGCATCTTTGTACCCACGTGTGTCAATAAACATTGGCGATACAAATTTTCGTTTTGTTTTGTTTACTGCGGTCCACGAACATACAACTTCTGTTAGCTGCACGAAGTCAAATACAACCCTCTACACTATCTTGTGTGTACTTTTTAATATTGGAAGTGTATGTGACTTTTTTCTTCAGTTATATATTAGGAAAATTCCCTGAAGATGCTAAGTCAGTAAAAAAAAAAATTAAATCCAATATTAAGTAGGATGTGCGTTGTGGTGCATTGGCTATCGGCACAGAACGATAAATCGGGAGCCGAATTCGAACTCCAGCTGAATTCATTGCATTCACTTACGTGCAAATACCCTTGGGAAAGGTATTAATCCGTCTATTCCTTCCAGTTATGGGTTAACAGGACATATTGGGTTCTATAGCCTTGGTCGGTAATCAGTCTACCGCAGAAAGCAATGGCAACCTACTGCGAGATAATCTTCTGCCCAGTCAGTCATGTCTCTTTTGAGACATGATCGCCCAAGCCTGTATCACGTATGACACTTAACTGATTAAGTATGAACATACAAAAAATCACTCCAAATTTCGCCAAAAATAATTTAAAGTTCAAAAGATGAACAAAAAATGTTAATCTTTTGAATTGATGAAATAGTTGGTGCTTGATAATTTAACATTTTATTTTCTTACAGAGTGTTCAGAAAAATGTAAACATTTTATTTTTTAAAAATTGTATTTTTTCAGTGCAATTTTAAAATTAATCCCGTCGCCGTTCGTAACAAGAGTTTTTCTATAAAGACATAGTTGAAGAATCAAAAATGTTTAATTTAATGCCATTTTCAAGTGTGAAACTTTGTTTATAAGATTTTTTTCATTTTAGTAACTGTTACATTATTTTTGCATGACTGTTTAAGAAGGAAATAATAATGAATTACCGCTTTTGATCGAATATTCTTCCTTATCTGGAGAGTAATTTATGATGATTCAATTCAATAACTCTTGAGTACACAATAGTTAAAAAGCGCACATTGGGTAAGATTAAATATTTTGTGACCTCAAACAGGAAAGAAAATAATTAAAAAAATATTAAAAACAGCATATTAAACTTAAAAGTATCATTTAAAATGAAAAAATACTTTTAATTTAGTATAAAAAAAGTAAAATGTTTTATTCTACTGGGTTTCATTTCATAAAAACGTATAGAATAAAACATATTTTAAACTATTGGTTATATAAGGTTAAAGATAATTTCTTTTTAAATATATATAACAATTTCTTTCTTATTGCACTGCTGGTGTTTCATATTTCTTTCTTTTTCTATTTTTTTTTTTTTTTATTTGTATGCACTTTTTAAGAGATTACAGAAAAAAAAATGTAGTTTTTTAGCTATGCCTTCAAACATGCATTCAAATAATAAAACCAAAATTTAATTTCAAAGAAGAAATTTAAATGATTAAAAACGCGTTTTTAGGAAGTGCGTGGCGGTATCAAAAATCTACATTCTAATAATAGTTCCATCATGGCGAAGACTAGTGACATTGAGTAAGGTTAAATCAATAATAACACACTTGAAAATTGCCTAATTTCTATTAGAAAAAAAAATTTCACTCAACAATACTTAATTGTTTTTTTTTTCTTCTTCTACTGAAAATTCCATTTACCAAGTTAAAAGCATCCAACACCCGACAGAATTTTTGTCTTGCCTCCATTTTTATTTCAGCCTCTCCACAGTGTTATAACGCCGTTATTATTTTTTTTTTTGTATTTTCTAAATCGCTAACAAAAACAGCATAGTATGAATTAAAAAAAAGAAGTCAAAATTAATAATAACGCACCTTTTCTATCAAAATGTTTATATTATTATTACAAGGAAAGATCAGTGTATTTTTTAATTATTTTAAAAAAAAATTTAGACCACATCTGACGCATTCGAAATTTTGGTAAATCTTTATTCGATATTAGTTAGCGGGTAACCAAATTGTTACGTGAGTATACAATGGAAAACAAAACTCAGTATTATTTTTCCGGTGACAAACATATTAATTTGGAAATTCTTGCAAAAATCAAGTAATTGTTGGATTTTAATGAAACTTTCAGGACTTATTCACAAATGAATGAAATTCCTTTTGAAATTATTACTTTTAAAAATTCTTGGTGAAAATATATATTTTTCTTACATCTATTACCCCCTCCACCCAAATTCATGAAATTTTAAGAAATTAAATTTTGTATTGAAAATTTGTTTTATTAAGCGCAGGACTCTTTGAAGAATGTAAATAATCTTTCTTTTTTTTAAATTCTAAAAATCTGCTCCCAATAGTAAAATAAAAAATTCAATATATCTATGACATTATTTAATTTTATAAGCTTTTAATTGCTTGAATGAATGATAAATTAAGGACATTGTAGTCGGAAGAAAAAAGAATTTTCGATTACTAATAAAATTTTAAAAGAATTGTTTAATTTTTTTAATTATAATAATAATTTATAAACTTTCAAAAATATTTTTAAAATACTTATTTGTTGGGTTAGTTGAAAACTTATTAAGTGGATATTAAATTTACTAATCGAAAATGAAAAGTTTAATACTAACCGTCTTGCTTTCTATTTTAAAAATAATTTGAAGTTTTTTGTTTGTACGGTAGTTTCTAGCTGTAAATTAAAAGGTCATGTGTTTCAGGGTTTCTTTCTCTTACAAGAAAAAAATCTGTACTATTATGCCACTTGTGACTGCCATAGACTTATTTTTATTTTTTATTTTTTAATCATATCACCCCGAGCAAGGCAGTAACGCCACTGGTGTGCAGGGGGCTACGTAAAAGTTAAAAGATTGGAAAAGAGAAAGCCGGAAACCACATCCTAAACAGGAAACAAGGGATGAGCCTCTTCACCTGTTCAATAGAAGTGGGTGGAGTGTGAACCGGGCGATAGTTTAGTCTATCTACTCCAATTGAAAAAAAAAAGAGGAAAAGAATGAAAAGGAGTAAAAGATTTTATCACGTATCTGTCAAATCTGTCAACAGATATGGTGGAAAAGTCAGAAATTTGAATGTGTGTCTAAGAAATAGTTTTATTCTAAATTCCATGCTATAAATAGGTAATACTTGTGTGAATCAGATTCATTTAACATAAAATATGCTAGTTTTCCAAAAATAATGTGTCACGGATATATATTCTATTTTTGCAAGAATTTAAAACCTAGAATTAACTTTTGTTTATAAATGCTTCGCTCGCTTAAAAATGGCCGGAAAATTGAAAGATTAAAAAAAAAAATTGAAAATTTTTAGATTCCAGTCAGTATAATTTCTTTTTGAAACACATCTGAGTATTTAGCTTACTGAAAATAAACTTAATCATTTAGCTTTTCAAGAAATTTTGTTTCATTTTTAAAAAATTCAGTTTAAAATTTAGATATCGAAAATGAGTGGAGGTACCTACTATAGTATTTAATGACAAAATTCGCGATTGATAACGATTGTTCCAATTTTTAAAAACAAAATTATGCTTATTTTCTAACACAAAAATACAAATAAAAAATAATTTTGGAACAAAATGTTTTTTAGTAGTAAGGAAATGTTTAAATGTTTATTAAATTGGCCTTGTGTGAAACAACTGAAAAGCCTACAACTTAACGTTTATCCGTAATCATCAGAAGGTGGATTTGTGGAAGAATAAAAGTGTTTCATTTGTAAATAAGTGGAATTTTATTAATAGAACAGAATAACATGAATTTGTAAGAGTTAAATGTTCAAAGAGAAAATGTAAGTAGTTAACTAATATATAAGAGTTAAATATTCAATGAGAAATAGTAGTAAGGAGTTAATTGTCCAGAATTCTAGTCGTAAGTAGCGCTTCTAGTTGTAAGTAGCGTTTCTAGTTGTAAGTAGCGAATGTGTTTAATAAAGTCTGTGTTTCTTTCCTTTTTTTATGGCCGGCGAGAAAGTGAAAAAGAAGGTGAAGTAATAAAGGAAACTGTACTTACAGGACGTTTATTTTTAGGAGTCCGTTGAAGTATCTTGTTGTTGCTGTTGTCGTCTTTTTTTTTTTTTTTGTTGACTGCGAGAATGTTTCCGTTTTTATAGCCAAAGACAGTTTTAACATAGGCCTGTCAACTTTTCTCTCAGTTTTGAAAATTGCTTCCTTTCATTGGTTAGAAAATTAATTTAACATCAAGTCGCGAAATCTGACTTCGTTTTTTTTTTTTTCCTTCAGTACGGGGTCAATCGTTTTCCTATTCGTCAAAATTAGGATTTCACACGTAATTGTAAATTTTGTAAAAGTGAAGAAGAGAAGAGAGTTACTTTTAATTCGGTGTTCTGCACAGTCTTAGTGTAGGTACCTCAACGCAATTGCCAAAAAACTGTGTAGCATGATGTTTAAAGGGCTCAAAACTTTATACAAACAAAGTTTTATCATCAAAATATTTATAATTTTATTAAGGAGAAAGATCAAATTTTCTTACCATTATTTTTTAAAATGTTTGAATCCTTTTTAATACGTTCGAAATTTTTATTATTTTCTTTTGTCGTCAGTGATTCACCTGAGATTTATTAGAGTTTATTACTATAGTAAACGTAATATTATGCATGTCGTTTTGAAACGACATGCATATCGTTGAAAGACATAATTCTTTGGAAATTCTTACAAAAATCAGTTGTCTGATTTTAATGAAACTTTCAGGACTTATCTACAAATAAATGATTATTTAAGCAAATATTATTTTTAGAAAATCTTGGTAAAAATATATATATAATTTTTACATTTTTTAACCCCACCTCTAATTAGTTGCATGAAACTTCTAGAAATTCGTTATCTATACCATTTTTTATTAGTTAAATGCAAAAATCCTGGGGGAATGTTAATCCTCCAAATTCTTTTAAGAGACCATTTTTTCCGAAAATCTGCTTTGAATAATAAAATAAAAAATGCATTAAAACTACGCCATTTTTAATTTAAATAAAAATTTTAATTGATTTTATAAATAATATAATTTAAGGATATCATGATCTAAAGAATAAAAATAATTCGATGAATAATTAATTTTTATAAGAATTGTTTTCGTTTTTTTCTTTGATAATTAAGATGATTTATAAAGTTTCAAACATCTTTTAAATTTCTTCCAGTTACTCAGTGTTTTCGGTTATTTATTAAGTAAGGACTTTATTTACAAATCGAAAATTGAAAAGGTTAATACAAATCATTTAGAATTAAGATTTTTCAAATAATTTCTATTTTTTTTTAAAATCTATATTAAACTGCACATTTTCTTTTATTATGGAAACTTATAAGAGACTTATTAAAATGTCACACGTTTCAGGGTTGTTCCCCTTTTATTCTAATTTTCGTGCCATAAACAAGTAATATTTGTTTCAAATCAGATTAATTTAACTTTAAATTTGCTACTTTTCCAAAAAATAACGTGTCACAGATGTATATTTTATTTTTGCAAGATTTTTAATACCGAGAATTAATTTTTATTGACAAATGAATCGATTGTTCAAGAAATGGCGGAAAAATTGAAAAATTTTTTTTTAATTTAAAATTTTTAGATTTCAATGAATATAATTTCTATTTGAAATACACCCGGGTATTTTGCTTACTGGAAATAGTAAGTTTAGTCATTTAACTTTCAATTAAGTTTCAAGAAAACGTCTTTATTTCAAAAAATTCAATTTAAAACTTAGGTATCGAAAATGAGTGGAGGTGCCTTATCTTAGTGGTTAGACATGCGGACAATGGATTAAGTAGACCAAGTTTATTGTAGACTACACATACATCCATACAAGAAACAACAGTTATGTCTTTCTTTGCCACACGACAGAAAGGAAAATAGTAGACCACTCAAATGATAGAGAGGAAAATAATATTTCAATCAAATTGTTGTGGTGTTAAAATGTTTTAAGCCTTGAGCTAATCTATGCAGAGTTCGCCAACAAAAAATCGGCAGATACGTTCACTTTCAACAGGGCTTCCTTTCCAGCTATCGGTAACTTTAAAAGAATAAACTTCAGTCAGTCAGTTAAGTGCCATACGTGAAACACGCTTGGGTGATCATGTCTCGAAAGAGACATGACTGAGTGGGCAGAAGATTATCCTGCAGTAGGTTGCCATTGCTTTCTACGGTAGACTGGTTGCTGGCCAAGGCTATAGAACCCAATCTGTCCTGTTATTTAATCCATAACTGGAAGGAAGAGACGGATTAATACCTTTCCCAAGGGTATTTGTATGTAAGTGAATGCAATGAATTCAACTGGAATTCGAACTCAGCTACCCGATTTCTCGTTCTGAGCCAATATACACTGTAGCACAACGCACATCCTTCAGTAGTCTGTCCAATTTCCACTTTTCAAAGCCTCAACAAAGTTTAACAAACTCCTCGTTGTGAATGAGGGAACTGTGCTTTTATTCACGAGCAACTGATTAAAGTATAGAATATCAAAAGTCAGTTCAAGAGCAGTTTCCGAGGAGTGGATATAAAACTTTTGACATGTGGGAAAAACTTGTTAGCATACAGTCTTTCACTGGTCACGAAACAGGAAAGGATATTTTTAAAGAAATAGAAAAATTTGTTAATATAAAATTGGGAAATGATACGGTGAACACGCTATGTGTGGGGAACGTATTGGAGCGGTTTGTCTTCTGCAACAATTATTTAGCAGACGAATATTAACCCATCACTGTATCATACATCAGTAGGTTTTGTTCCGAAAAATTATGGAACTCAGTTCCTGTTATAGTTTTCACCGTGAACTCGATTAGTTCTTCTTCTTCTTCTTCTTCTTCTTCTTCTTCTTCTTCTATGTGCCCTATCCCTTCAGGACGTAGGCGATCATGGTTCTCCATGTCTCCCTATCCCTTGTGGCTCTTAGTATGTTTGCTGCTGTTACTCCTGGCAACCCCCGTTCCGTCATCCACCTGATCAGGCCCTGCAAATATGTTATCCGCTGCCTTCCTCTGTCTCTCCTTCCTTCTATCTGACCAGTCAGTATCAGGTTCTCCAAGCTCTCCTTCCTCGTTGCGTGTCCCAGGAACTTCAGTTGTCTCTTCCTGATGCTCAGTATTAATTTCCTTTCTGGTTGCCATTCTTTCCAACACCTCATCGTTGCTTGCATGGTCAGTCCACGATATCCACAACATCCTTCTGTAGAACCACATTTCCGCTGCTTCCAGTTTTGTCCTCATTTTCGATGATATTGTCCAGCATTCACTGCCATATTGAAGAACTGACATCATATAGCAATCCAGTACTCTCTTCTTTGTTTCTAGCGAAATTGTCCTGTTTCTTAATACTTTACTCAACTTCTGGAATGCTTTCTTCGCCATGCCAATTCGCCTTCGGGTCTCTTGTATTTCATTTAATTTTACTGTTTTCTTTTTTTTAAAATTGTTAATTATTTTTGTCCAGCATTCACTGCCATATTGAAAAACTGATATCACATAGCAATCCAGCACTCTTTTCTTTGTTTCTAGTGAAATTTTCCTGTGTGTTAGTACATTACTCAGCTTCTGGAACGCGTCCTTTGCCATGCCAATTCGCCTTCGGATCTTTGTGTCGCACTTTCCATCTCCTGTTAGAATACTTCCTAGGTATTTAAATTTTTGTACTTGTTTGATTCTGGTATCGCTCACCTGTATTTGGCACTTTAGGTTGCACCTTTTGCTGACGATTCGTTCTAGAGAGCTTAAATATACACTTTCTAGAAGAGGTATGTACTGAACGTAATGACATGGTACACGACACAGAAGTGGGATTTTTAAGCTGCGGAAACGCGCTACAAAATACTGCAACTCCAAAAGAGAAAATATTTTCATTTCTAAAAATGAACGAAGAAATATTTCTAGCGAGCTTTTAGTTAGACTAGAAGCAGTGACGAAATACAATGAATTTCAGTAAGGCAATATTTTTGTTTTAATAGAACACTGGTGAACCCTCGGACCCCGCAAATTAACGCCCTATCAACCTTCTTCCGATCTTTGGCAAAGTGTTCGAAGCCATTATCAACGCCGAGGTCGTTCAACATCTCACAGCCCACAGGCTACTCTCGGACAAGCAATATGGCTTCCGCTTCACAAGGTCCACTGCTGATATGCTAACGACCATCACCGAGTATATATACCGGGCTCTCGACAAGAATGGTGAAGCACGAACCGTCGCCTTGGAGTATGGCATGCCGGCCTTCTACGGAAACTGCGAAGCTACGGCATAACTGGACTTTTGTTGGGCCTAATCCAGTCATTCCTCTCTAACCGCACACTGAAGGTGGTATTAAACGGACATTCTTTCCGCCTGAATCTATCCTACACATATATAAATCTACCGTCCGCCCGTCTGGTCGGGTGTACCTGCTATTCTCCTCGGGCTTCTTGACAAAATACAGCGGAGAATCTGTAATGTGATCGATACCGACTTAGCTGACCGCCTGCAGTCACTCTCTCACCGGCGTGACTTCCCTGTGCCTCTTCTATAAGTACTTTCACGGCTTCTGCTCGGATGAACTTAAATCACTGGTGCCCCCTAGGTGTGAATTTGCACGTGTTACTAGATTGGCAACTAGATCCCACGCCTTTACAGTGAAACCGACGAAATGTGACCGCAATTTCTACTCCAACAGCTTCTTTTCTCGCACTTCCCGCCTGTGGAATTCCCTTTCGCATGATTGCTTCCCCGACGGTTACAACCTCCAGGAGTTTAAATGTAAGGTCAATAGACACCTCCTAACACACTAACTCGCACCCATTAACCTCCAACACTCTCCTAACGTACCTCCTAACTCGTCTATTACCCTCCCTCTGACATTTCCTATACCCAATCGCTCTATGTAACCCCCTGCGCTATAGTGGCAGTGGACTGCCTTGCTTGGGGTTATATGATTAAAACAAAAAATAAAAATAAAAATAACTGAGTAAAAAGCGAGAAAATTCCCTAATATTCACGCAAAAGAAAGAAGACATTTTAGGCACCTCCATTCATTTCCGATCACTAACTTTTAAACTGAATTTTTAAAAATAAAACAGTTTTCTTGAAATTTTTATTTTAGTTTTAATTGAAAGCTAAATGATTAAATTTACTACTTCCAGCAAGCAAAATACTCTGATGTATTTCAAACAGATTATTATATTGATTGGAATATAAAATTTTGACATTTTAGAAAAGTTTTTTAAAATTTTCGACCATTTTTGAGCGATCGACGCATTTGTCAAAAAAAGCTAATTCTTGGTTTTAAAAATCTTACAAAAATAAAATATGCATCTGTGACACGTTATTTTTAGAAAATTAACAAATTTAAAGTTAATTATCTATATGTATCTATATTTATATTTATTGTTTTTATTTATCTGTATTGCTTATTTATAGCATGAAATTTAGACTAAAACTACTTCTTAATCACGGTGTGTTAATCTTTCTGACCTTTCCTGTATGATTTGACAGGTGACAAAAGTCAGATGCGAGATAAGGTAAGTGTCTTTGGTGATCGTAATGACATAATTGTACAAATTCTTTTTCTGTAAGAGTAAGACACCGTGAAACACATGACCTTTTAATGTACACACAAAAATTACCATAAAAAAAAGAAAAAACTTCAAATACACACAAAAAAAATAAAAATTATTTTAAAAATACGATGGTTTGATGGTTTGTATTAAACTTTTCAATTTTAGATTAGTAAATATAGTATTCACTTAATAATTTAATAACCTAACGCCTACATGTCTTCAAAATATTTTAAAAATATTTTTGAAACTTTATAAATTATTATAATAGAAAGAAATTAAAACAATTCTTTTAAAATTTCATTATTAATCGAAAAATATTTTTTTCAGATTATAATTTTTATTATTTATTAAAGCAATGAAAAGCTTATCTTACTAAATAATGTCATAATTTTATTGCATTTTTTATTTTACTATTGGGAGCAGACTTTCAGAGAAAGAACTAAATGGTTGAAAAAATAATAGATGATTTATATTTCCCAATGAGTCCTGCGTTTAACTAATTCTTGTGTCGTGAAAATACGATACAAACAAATGAGTAGTTAGTCCGAGTGGTAAAGACTAAGGAACATACGACTGAATCAACAATAAGGTTTATTGTACTAGAGGTACAAATATTAAGAGTCCATACAATAGTCACTAAGTACAAAAATGGAGCGTAGATTACTTCCGTCCGATTCCTGATCGTCTTCCGGTCATCAACTCCCTCGTAAGCTACTGCATAGTGTATTTATAATGGGTGACAGTCCATTGCTAGGGGGAGACAGGTTCTTCCATTACAACACTAATAAAATCAACTATGCTATAAAATTTAATTCTTTGAAATTTCATGAATTTACATGGAGGGGGCTGGTAACAGATGTAAAAAAATATTTTTACCAAGATTTTTTTAAAATACTAATTTTAGAGATAATTTCATTGATTTTTTAATAAGTCCTGAAAATTTCATTAAAAACCGACGGTTATTTGATTTGTGTAAGAATTTTCAAATTAATGTGTTTTTCACAAAAAAAAAAAAAAAAAAAAACTGAGTTACGTAATATTATATTTTTCATTGTAAACTCTCGTAACGATTTGGTTACCTGCTAAATCAAAGCAATTTTTTTTTTGCCAAAATTTCGAACGTGTTAGAATCGATTAAAAATTTTTAAAAATTGATTAAAAATAATTTGGTATTTCCTCTTAATAGCATGAACACTTTGACGGAAAGAATTCGTTTTTATTAAGTTTGGGGCTTTTTTCTTCTTTTCAATGTTGTTTTTTTTTTCCAGCGATTTAGTGGCGGTACCTAATTAAAAGTGTGAAATTGGATGGTTGATATACGCGTGTGTAATGTGCGAAAAAGTTCACTTACTAAGGGGAAATATATCCTCATGCCTGGCAATGTCGAGGACTTGGTCCGTATGCAGGGGTGCAAGAGCTCGACTCGATGTCTCTTACCACAATCAGTGGTCAACAAGCCGGAATAGATCAAATACTAATTTTATAGAAATTCAAATACAAATACTTATTGCGATTATTGACGCGATATAATTAGAAATATAAATACGAGTAATTTTATTCTAGATTCCCAAATTATGAAAACAAATACTTCTGAAACTAAGCAAAAATTTATATATAACTACTTTTTCACAAAAACAGAAATGCTCTGAAAAAAGTATTTAAATGCAATTCCAATACATTTTAATTTGATCCGCCACTACCAGCAATCACTGTGCATTGAAGAAAAAATTAAATTAAAAGATATTAAAACAAGAGTAATTTATGTCATCTATGGGAATTCATAAAGCCGCGATATACGACCAGGCTTGCTGGACAAAAATTTGTCGACAACACTATCCACATTTATATGTCCAAATTCTTTATTATCGATGCTTAAGGCCAAATTGCTAAGGCATCCCTGAGCGTTGTGCGTCGGAGATAATCTTATTTAAAATTAATTTTAGTTTGCTGAAAGAGCTTTCACAGAACGCCACAGAGACAGCAACAGCTGTAGTGTCATTTGAACAGATCATTGCCGTAAGCTATTGTGAATTTGAAAAGCTCGATTGGCGTTTTTGGTTTAACGAAGGCACTGTCGTTTCGTTTTTGTATTAAAGTTCGGCAGTCTATAATTTCGCGACTGAGTTCTGTTCCATCAAAATCTCTCTCGTATGATGCAACAGGTACTTTGCTTTTTTTTCGTCTTGTCTTCGTTTGAATCAATGAGACTTTCAATATGAAAGAGGAATCCAAATTACTCATGTAACTGACTCGACCTTGTAAATCGATCTTTCGGTTCTGTCTTCAACTTGTTCAGTATTGCCTTCAAGGTAACATCCATTTCTTCTCACATTTAGCGGATCATCTTTCGTCTTCTCTCCGGCCATTCTTTTTTACGACGCGCCCTTCTCTGTTGACCAACGCCAATACACCATTTTAAGCATTATGTACTTGGTTGATGGAAGTCAGGACGTCGTATCAGAACGGCAGCATAGAAAGCGGAAAGTTGACATGTTGTGCAGAAAGCAGCTGGAGTTACTTCTTGTGTCGACTGATACCGAACTATTACTTGTCATATCCTCCAACAATCTTGTATCAGGGGGACTGCTTTACCGTATCCTTCAATTCTCTCCACCATATTGTTGAGATAGACAAAAAATTGTACAATGAATTTAGAACTAAAAAAAAAAAATTATATAGTAAACATGTGTTCTGATCCTGCACGCGCTTCTACGTGATTCAATGAATGGTTGTCATAATTTACAAAGATTATTTTCGGGTTTCTTTGCGATATGCGTTTCTAGACGCGGATACCTTTCCAGCAATTGTTGTAACATTGTCATACATCTGTTCACAATAGTCGTTCCAATCAAGACCATCTCATTCTAATTAAGAGGTAATTTCTTCTGTAACACTCTCGGAGTATATTTCATGAATTTTAATAAAATCAATAAACACTTCCTTTGATTAAAACAGTTTTAGATTCGTTGCTAACCTCAACAAACCTGAGAATTTCCGACATTTGTTCGTTGTGAGAAACGCCAGGAGTTGTGTCAAATATAATTTCATAATACATACTTCTTTTGACTTCCCTGTAGGATGGACTCACGTACCTTGTTTCCCAGTAGCTCAATGAACTCATTCTGTATCTTGCCAAAGAAAAAACGTTTCAGAATGTGAATACGACTTGACGTTGCAACAGAGGGTCGTACTTGCTAAGTAGCTCAACTAGTGCAAGAAAATTACCAGGATTGTTACTTGATGCAATGACTTCTCGGTGTTCATGAAATGCCAGATGTTGAGGCGCTAAAACATTGATACAATCTACAAAACGCATGAGCTAATGCTTCCGTTCCTCCATATGCTTCAGTATTACCCTGTCAATCGTAAGTCCTTCTGATATGAGTCTCTCAAAGTCTTTCCAAGCAAGAAATGACGGACGGTGATGAGTGCCCTGTTCATGTTTTGGTATTCTTTCATTGCATTTTTTCTTTTCGAAATCCGCGTGATTTTTCTACTACTGTGCTTTGGTTGACTGGGGCTCCTGGAAACAATAAACAGCAAAAATAATACATCGCATCATTAAAGTAGAACAACCAATTATGCGGAATCGTAGACCTATTCTTTAGTTTTCTTTAAAACCAGTAATTCGTGAAATTGCAGTTAACACTCACATATTTAACTTCTCATCGCTTTTTCGAAACGTCGGCTCTCAATAGCTTTTCGATCTTTTGTAACTTTGAAAGTGCCATTTTTGTTCTAAAAAGCTTTAGCACACATCTTCACTATTTGTACGCGTAAATTACCACAAATTTGGGCTTCATCACAATTTACATAAAAATCTAAGCAACCTATTCGTTGTGGTGCAGTAGATATAGACTCTGAACGAGAGATCTGGGTGCCGAGTTCGATTTCCAGTTGAATTCATTGCATTCACTTACGCACAAATATCCTTGGGAAAGGTATTAATCCGTCTATTCCCTCCAGTTATGAATTAAATAATAGAACAGATTGGGTTCTATAGCCTTGGCTGGCAACCAATCTACCGGAGAAAACAATGGCAACCTACTGCGGGATAATCTTCTGCCCAGTCAGTCATGTCTCTTTCGAGACATGATCGCCTAAGTGTGTTTCACGTATGGCACTTAACTGACTGACTGATTGACTGACATCTTTTTTGGTTAAAACTGCATATTTAGTTTCATCATATTGTGCATGTCCATCAGATTGGCAACGAAATGAAGATAAAGGCTGATCGAACGCATCCGATAAAACTGTTTGCTTTGCCTTCAGTGGTACAAGTGATGGTGTTAGTGTTGTTGGTGCTGGTACCACAGGCGAAGATGGCGTTTGCTTCATTGGTCTTGGTGCTGTGTCTGCGTAGTAATAGCCAGTGGCAAGAACAAATATGGAAACAACGCGATTATCACCATCACTATCTGGATGCGGCATTTTTAGACACTTCTTCACAACTTGACTAGATTTTTGTAGATTTTTGTGTTTTCTTTTCCTAACATTTCCACCTTCCGCAACAGATTCTTTCTTATTTTGTTGCCCATGTCACCCCATTCTCAAAATTTCTGCCTGAAATAAAAAGGAAATAAAAGTATAGCTGACCCCTCAGTTATATAAAGATTGCGAGTCTAGTTTGTCTCATAATGGTGTTTATTGTCAATTGAACGACAGTACAATGAAGCCTTGACACGATAACGCCATAACACCGTGACACCGAGCCACCATAAATATCACAGTGACAATGTGACAGTGTTTAGAAAAGCGCTAGTTAATTGAAGAGAAACTAGAAAGTAGAAAAACATTAATTTCCGATAGACTGAAGATATACTGAGAACCAGACGAATGAACACAAAAGAAAATGGTAGTTAGTTATTTTCGTCTGCCATACAAGTAAAGCAAAGGGACCATCTAGTTTTGGTCAAGACTGAGATTAATGATGGAATATTCAAAAAAATTTCCTAAAAAGTTTAGATAATATTTTTACGACCATTATATATGGAGCAGCTACTGGGCGCGAAATTCGGTTGATTGATGAGAGCTGACTTTTAAGAGCAGGTACACTTCTAAAAAAAAATACGAAAAGAATAGTAATTATATTTTTCGTCTGCCGAGAAGATTAAAAGGGGTTACCTTTTTTTTGTCACTTGTTGGCAAAAAGGTTGAAATGATAAATCCCAGGTGCGAAAACGATCGAGCAGTAATGATGAAAGGCACTCACACAAAGCAGGATGGAGACGAGCTATATCAGGTGATCAAAAAGAAGGAGAAGGCTCAGGTAGAACACCAAGGGGGAAGTAAGAACTTCGACATTTGCATTGGTTTTTTGGGGATTGCTGGCATTCCCATACCTTGTCATACCCCACTCCACTGGACACGGGACTCCATATAAGCTGGAGATTTTGAACAACAGAGAGAGAGAGAGAGAGAGAGAGAGATAAACGAGACGAGACCACGGCTTTGCCTGATCTGATGGTGCTAGTGTTGAAGAAAAACCTAAAGCTTTGTTCCAGAAATCACGTTAAAAACCAAGACAACACTGTGTTACGATAATAGGGAAGGGTCGATAGTTATTTCATGGAGTTGAGCCATCAATAACTGTACTAACAACTCTGTATCCAGGAATTGTATATAAATATTTTTCTTTTATTCAAGTTATTTTTTTTCGTGTGACTTCACTCCGAGCAGACCAAACTAAGTCATCGATTCCAGTCGACCATTCAGGCCAAACCAGTCTTGCGATCAATCAACACAACGTGGGACGAGAAAAGGCAAAAACCAAAGAGAACAACTGAGACGAGGGGACTAAGCTTGAATGCGAACCGGCCTCAGGGTGGACGTCATAACAACACTACCGTGAAGACTGAAATAAACAAAAAGGGGTCAATATCAGTATCTATCTTAATTTAACAGCCAAATACGTATATATATGTACATACGTTGCGATAAAGCATTTTTCCCTATATTTTCAGCGGAAGTGCATGATATTCCCTAAAAAAATTCAAAGACATTCACTGAGTTTCTCGGTGTAATATAATCATATAATAATAATAATAATAATAATAATAATGATGATGATGATGATGCAGTGAAAGCTACAAAGACACTACGCAAATCTTTAAATCGGATGGTAAAAAAGCCTGGTCTAAAAATACTAATTCAAACGATAACCAAAATGGTGCCATAAAACTCGTGAATCCTTTCACATCAAAATTCTCTACATGAGAGGATACGGTAGTTTTATCAAACACTGAGTTACAATAAGAACTAATAATTTTTTTTTTTAATCGTATCACCCCGAGCAAGGCGGTAACGCCACTGATGTGCAGGGGGCTACGTAATAGTGAAAAGATTGGAAAAGAGAAAGCCGGAAACCACATCCTAAACAAGGAACAAGGGATGAGCCTCTACACCTGTTCAATAGACATGGGTGGAGTGTGAACCGGGCGATAGAGAGATCTAACTACTCCAATTGAAAAAAATAAACAAATAAACAAAAAGGAAAAGTGAAAAGTTTGGAAAAGAGAAAGTCGAAAACCACATCCTAAACAGGGAACAAGGGATGAGCCTCTACACCTATTATTCAATATACTTACATTTTTCCTCTCATATCTGTCTTTGTTATTATTATATTGTGTGGTTTCTTAAACAAGAATCTACAAGAGTAAAAAAAAAAAGTGCCAAGGGTTAATTTAATTATTTAAGTCTTTTTTTTTCAGATTGAATATTTCATACTTCAGAAAATAAAATTTAAAAAAAAATAAAACTTTTTTTCGCTAAATATTTTATGCAGGAAATCAACTGTCTGTAATTCGTGTGGCATTAATGTAACAATTTCCTCTAAAATTAAATGTTTACATTTTTTAAATATTCTTCTAAAATTTCTGAACTGAGAGCATAATAGTTTTTATATTTCTAATTTTAGTAAAACAAAATAATTTTTATTTTTATGTTAAATTCATTTAGTCAACAAAAAATGTAAATATTTTTCCCCCGTAATTTTGAAATAAAAACAAACGCAATGTTGTTTACAATGTCACACAAAACATGAAATCACGTTTACGCAAATATACTCCTCTCATTGGCATCTTCTCCAACTACTAAAATGTTCTGAGTTGCACGGGCAGGGTTAGACATTTGACAAAACAATACATCAATTGCGCTGGTTACCCAGCGTAATGAGACTGACCACAATATTAAGATAAAAAATCTACTCTGATCAAAGGAGAAAATAATTCACTCTGACGAAAGTGTCTACAGAATGCATTGTTCACAAGGTCATACACAATAATCCCGGGATGTTACATTTCACTATTCCTGTCAGAACTTCTATTATTACAGTGTAGCAACAAAAGTGATCGAAAAACAATCAAAATGAAGTTGGCTAAATTAAAAACAATTTTTCCAGCATCCCCCGGTCGTGCGCATGTTTAGTTGAACCAGCGTAACAGATTTAGTCCAATGAAGTCCTGACAAGCTTCTTTTCTTGGTGCCCAGATCACATAAATGTACTCGTGCTACTAGATTGGCACCTAGGTCCCACCCCTTTATACCGTTAAAATAGTCAAATGTAACCGTCAAAATGGTCAAATGTTACTGTCACTTTTACTCTATCAGTTTCTTTTTTCGTACTTCCCGCTCATGGAACTCCCTTCCACACACTTACTTCCCTGATAGCTAAAATCTCCAAAAGTTTAAATGCAACGTTAATTGCCATCTTCTATCTCCATGATTCCCATCTTTCTCTTATCCTTTGTTCGACATCCTATACATTGTTTTTTTTTCTTCTTCTTTCACTACAACCCTCTGCACACCAGTGACATTCTTGCCTCGCTTGGAGTGAAATGATTATTTAAAAAAAGTGTTAATGATAAGCGTGGAAAAAAATAATCGGACAGTAACTACACTTCTTCGCAGTTACAGATTTTTAAAAGCTCTGCTGCTAAAGCTTGCGTTTTAAATTTAAATTTAAATTTAAATTTAAAATGTATATAGAATAAAGAACGTAACTGTTATTGACATCGAAAGTGGAATCAGCTAGCGGAGTTCAAATTCAGACATAGTCTTTTGTGTTTATATTCATTAAGTAATTTCTTATTTCCTGTCTCATGGCGAAATAAAGGTTAAATAATAGGGTTGACTTGGGCAATATCCAGTCTAGGGGAAGGACAATTCTAAATTTCAAATCGTGAAGAAAGTAATGAGGAACTACTCCACTATCTTTCCCAATGAGTCATAGCAATTAACAGATAATAAATAAAAGGATTATGTGGAGAGTTACTATTATTTACATGTTGAAACGACAGGGCATTAAAAATAGAATATCGTCAGTGTTGTAAAAGAATATTACTTCCTTGAAATAATGTGATAGATTTTGATAAATTAAAAACAGGTAATGTTTTTGCTACACCAGCAACTCTCACGGCACACCTGGTGACTCTTCAAGAAACACGGAAAGAAAAAATGCAATTTACAGCCCATGTCTTCTTTATTTCTCATACTATTCAACAACTGCAGGAGAACAAACATGTTTTCTTCGTCGACATTTTTTCTCGTGGTATTCGGTTCTGATTGTGAATAATTTTCTGCACAACATTTGACAATTGTTTTTTTTTAGGTACATCCACTAATTTGCAAAGCATGAAGCAAAAAGGTACCAAACTTAATAAAACGTTTTTCCGTTTTATTAAATGTTTGTTATTATTAAGAGGAAAGATCAAAATATTTTTTAATTATTTAAAAAAAATTGAATCCTTTCTAACACGTTCGAAATTTGGGTAAAAATCTTTTATGTATTTTTTTTTTCGTCAACGGGTGAGCAAATTTTTACCAGGGTTTACTATAATCTATTATGAATTTTTTTTTCCCGGTGAAAACCCCATAAAATTTGAAATTCTTGCAAAAATCAAATAATTGTCGGATCTTAATGAAAATTTCAGAAGTTATTAAAAAATGAATGAAATTATTTTTGAAAATATTATTTTTAGAAAATCTTGATGAATTTATTTTTTATATCAGTTAGCCCCCTCCTCGTAATTTAATGAAATTTCAAGAAACTATAATTGAGAAAATTTGTTTTATCAATTAAACGCTGGAGTTCTTGGGGGATGTAAATCATCTATTTATCTATTTTTTTTTCTTTTAATCTTCCCCGAATGGTGAAATAAAAATGTAATGAAAGTATGATATTATTTAAGTATATAAGATTTTAATTACTCTTGATATATATATATATATATATATATATATATATATATATATATATATATATATATATATATATTAAAATCATTATAGTCTGAGTCGATGAATAATGAATTTTATAAGAATTGTTTGCATTTTTGTTTTTGTTAATTATAATAATTTATAAAGTTTTAAAAATATTTTTAAAATTATTCAAAGCCTTGTTGCGGTTAAGTTATTAAATGAAGAAAATATTTACTAATCAGAAATTGCAAAGCTGAATACAAATTCTTCAAGCCAAAAGATTTTAAAATAATTTTATTTATTTATTTTTTGTGTTTATAGAAAAGTTGTTTTTGTTAAATATGGTGTTCTGTAAGTGACCTTTTTGATTAAAAGTTTAACGTTTTTCAAAAGTTGCAGGAAAAACTCATATAAATGTTTGGGCTGTTTCCAATTCTTTCATTTCACCCCAGTGTTTTATTAATACGTTTCAAAATTCAACAGCCTTTGCAAATCATTCCTTCAAAATTTAAAGTAAGTTTTATTTTTTAAATTTCTAGTTTTAAATTGTGAATGTAAGCACCTTCACTAATTTATGACATGTAAGTTTTAAAGAAGATTAATTTAAAAAATATTGAAAAGGCCTTCATAATTGAACAAATATTTTCACATTGAAACTTTGTCTTTGTTAAATTTGGAGAATTATTGTGTACGGTCATTTTTATCTAGTGCTTGGAAATTACCTAAATCACCATTAAAAAATTTTACTTTATTTATCTATTTTTTAATTTTTTGACAACTGAGATTAGGCAAAATTTAAAGAACTAAAAAATTCTAAATGATTATGATCTCAGTTATTAAATTTAAAAATTAATTTAAGAAAAATTTACATTATTTCAAAACGAATTTTATTTTTTCACAAATCATTTTCAAACGTAAGCTAAAGTAACTAACATTCGATAAAATATTAAATAATTGCCGAAAATATTATGTTTTTTTAAATTACTAGTTAATTAAGCGCCAAAAGAAAACGTTCAATTAGGTTTCATTAATTTATGTCAGTTCTGATCAACCATGCTTAGCTTGTCAACACGCATCTGCCTGTCACTAATCATTTAGCGCGCCAGAAAAATATGACGGGATTAAGAAATACTTGTATTGTAAATTTTATGCTATAAGCAAGTAATACTTGTTCCAAATCAGATTAGTTCAAACTTGCTAATTTTTCAAAAATAACATATCGCAGATGTATATTTTATTTTTGGAAGATTTTTAAAACCGAGAATTTAAAAAAAAATGGCCGTTTTTAATGTTTTAGGTGAAAGTGCTCAAAAGTTCCCATCAATATAATGTCTGTTTGAAATGTGCCAGATTATTTTACTTACTGGAAATAGTAAATTTAATCATGTAGCATTCAATTAAAGCTAAAATAAAAGCTTCAAGAAATCTTTTTTCATTTTTTAAATTCTTTTTTTTTTTGTGCTTGTGTATTTGAAGTTTTTTTTTATATGGTAATTTCTATGTGTACATTAAGAGGTCCTGTGTTTTACGGTTTTTGCCTCTTATTTGAAAAAATACTTGGGTATCGAAAATTAGTTTTCCCACATTGTTAAAATTTCTTTTATACCTACATTTATATTTAAATTATTTAAATTATATAAAAGCGTTTCCCAAAGAATTATTTGAACTACTAGGTAAGCTGGATTTATTTGGGAAGGATATTAGAACAATCCACAACATATACTAGAAGCAAACTGTCTGCTTACCGGCTGAAAATGATTTCAGTAAATGAAAAAACCTAGAAAATGACGTAAGACAAGGATGTGCTGTCTTTCTGGCCTTATTAAACCATTACAGTGAAGCGATTAGAAGACATTCCAGGATTCATTATTGGTGGTCATAATCTTAACAATGTAAAGTATGCAGATGACAATATTGATAAAAGACACAGAAAAGAAACTCTAGGCATTCATTCAAAAGGTAGTAAAAGAAAGTCAGAAAAAAGCACTAACCATCAATTTTAATTGTAAGAAAACAGAAAAGGAACAACTCAAAATGCGAAGTAAGAATTGGAGATACTAAAATCCAGTATCAAATATTAAATATCTAATGTAACACTGCTACCCGGCTGGCTGGTTCGATCGGGAACGGATTCTGCTGCGATGATGTCGAAACGGTACCAGTTATGTCGACGCTTCCGGGCCGCCGCTGGTGGTCATGATGATCTCGTCACAGAAACAGGTCTTCAGGAACGTCTATTACAACAATGGAGCCACTGCCCACGTTGTGATTTGATCTCAGAAAGTCGCGTTGTGCAAATCCAGTAGCCGTATTTCTACCAGATCCAGACCAGACACTGGTGTACATTTGTGGTTAAAATAAAATAAACAAGGCAAAAAAAAAAAAAAAAAAAAAAAAATTAAATAAACGAATAAGGTCGAAAACGCCTGGAGAGTTACGAAGAATGTCTTTATATATATAAAAAAAAATTATTATTATTAGTTACAGGAGCAGGTAATACAGTTGTCGGAATGCCAGTTTACAACGGAGAGAAAGAGTTCGTTTTCCAAATATCAGAGTTTTCAATCTTCAATTAAAAATGTCTTTTCTAAGTTTCGTTAAAGTAATCAGAGCTCTTCAAATTTTCATTAAAGTCTTTTCACGTATTCTCTATAATCAGAGCTGTCAATTCTCTATGTAACTTTTAAAACAACAAACTTCTTTCGGGTTACTATCGGAGCTTAACGGAATTTACCGAATTAGAGGCGGTTAATGGTGGCGACGTGACGGCGGCAGTGTGGGGGGTCGTTTTATCCTTGTCCCCTGAAAAATCTCTCCCAACTAATTAAAAATTCCTTTCATCACAGTGCGGGTTTTTCGTCAAGAATAATCAGAAATTTCAATTATCCAAATAAGTTTTAAAACAATAACGTTCTTTCGGGATTCCTATCGGAGGCGCATTATTCAACATTAATTCTTTAAGTTTATCGGCGGCAGGCTTCATTCGACATTAACTCTTTAGCCATAAGTTCTGTGGTAGGCGACCAGCCTCTGGGTCGTGGTTCCCCAGTCGGGAAAACCTTTCCACAGTCGTTACATTTCGACTGCAATTTCAACAACTACCCAGCCAACAACTCTGATTTTTCTCTCTGAATCTCCAGTTTTATAACCATCCCCAATCCTCTCGGGGGATCTAGCCGACTCAAAGCTTTTGACCAATGAGATTATTTCCCACCCACACGATTTGCAGGGAGCCGTTGGCTCGACGAATGAAATATCAACAGCTCACATGACGTAATGTCTTTCTGTCTTCTTTCTTTCGATTACATCATGTCTTCCGATCCTACAATTTGTTCCCAGAAATATTTGTTGAGGATCTAACACTACCTGACCTCATCAAGTAAATCCTGACATTTTGTTATGGCTACTTACATATTACAAAATTGTAACTATCCCAAAACAATTCGTTTCGTATATGAAAAAAAAAGAAAAATTATATTTTTCTCTCTTTTCCCAACTGACAGCCAATTTTTCTATTCCCCGGATTTTACGAGTACATAATGGTATTAAAAATAGTTTTTTACATAAGCTCACATCGCGGATTACAATAAAGCACAACTAATAATAACACTAATATTAATTTATCTCTCTCTCTCTTCTTTGTATTAAACCAAACAAAATATATATATATACATATATATATATATATATATATATATATATATATCAGCGGGAAATAGTGTCACACTAAGACATCTTTAAACAAAAGACAGAAAATGTGACACCGAAATCCGAAGTCACATTGGAATAGCGAAAGTTGCCTTCCAAAAGCTAAGGAAAGTATTAAAAAACAGGAAAATTTCGCTAGAAACAAATAAATGAATACTGAATTGTTATGTAATCTCGGTCTTCCAATATATCAGTGAATGCTGGACGATCTCCTCACGGATGGAGAAGAGACTTGAGATAGCAGAAATGTAGTCCTACAGAAGGATGTCAAGATTATAATATAATGGACTAAACATGTGATCAACGAAAACGTCTGAGAGAAAATATGAGTAAAAAGGACACTTAGAATCATAAAGTGACAATTGAAATTTCTAGGACACATAATGAAGAAAGGGAGCATGGAAAATTTAATACTCACAAAACATGTTGAAGGACCAGAGGGCAGAGACAGTACAAAATAATCTATTTAACAAACTTGTATGGATGGTTGGCTGAAAAGGGATTAAAAGAGATAGGAAAAAGTCAAACATTGCTAAGAGCTACAAAGGATAGGAAGTTGTGGAGAGCCATGATCTCCTACGTTTTGAAGGAACTCAGCACATAGATGAAGAAGTATTAGCAGTAGTTCACTACTATAACTGGTCTTTTTTTGCAACATTTCCTCATAGCAACTTTTTGGCACATTATTATTACAGTTAAGTTTCAGTTGAAATAAACCCCCCTTTTTTTTCAAGATACAATAAGACCGGATGTACGTTGTGGTGCAGTAGATATCGACTCTGAACGAGAAATCGAGGTGCCGAGTTCGAATTCCAGTTGAATTCCTTGCATTCATTTACGTACAAATATCCTTGGGAAAGGTATTAATCCGTATCTTCCCTCCAGTTATGGGTTAAATAACAGGACAGATTGGGTTCTATAGCCTTGGCTGGCAACCATTCTACCGCAGAAAGCAATGGCAACCTACTGTGGGATAATCTTCTGCCCAGTCAGTCATGTCTTTTTCGAGACATGATCACCCAAAAGCATGTATCACGTATGGTACTTAACTGACTGACAATAACACCTGTTGAGTTGCTATCAACTTCAAATGTAAAAAATATTTAAAAAATACTAATAAACTTGTTTTTTATTGTTTTTTTGTTTTTTTATATAAGTAAGAAATGTACTAATACGTCAGTACACTACTAGTGAAATAAAGGAGAACAGAAAAAATGTGTTGTATTCATGACGGTCAGCGCGAAACCTGTTTGAAGGCCGGACTTTATGATAAGTTCGCTCACTCTCGATAACCAGAGAATGTATCTCACCAGACATTAAAATAGTATCTGGGTTTAGTGAGTTGCTATTTTGAGTGGAGTTATCACTGAAATCAAAATTAGTCTTATTTTGACTTGTACGTACATATGTAGTAGGGAGATGGTTGAATGTTTAATAAATTGGCCTTGTATCAAACATAACAGAACTTCCTACAACTTAAGAATTCATTAGAATCATCAGAAGCTTGAAGGTTGGAAGAATAAAAGCATTTCGTTTGTATGTTTAAAGTAGAAATTTATTAACAGAACAGAATAACATCAATCTGTAGGAGTTAAATGTTCCAAGAGAAATAGTAGTAAGGAGTTAAATCTATTAAGAGTTCGTAGTTGTAAGCAGCAGAATGTGTTTATATAGAACTAGCAGTATAGCCCGGCGTTGCTCGTGTGTAATGAAAGCTTTAAAACTAATCCATGGTCCTGGAGCTCAGACTCTTTGGACGTTGGCACGAAAGACTAAAAAGCAGTAGTTGTTTCCAGTTAAAGCGAAACCGTAGACTGAAAGAAAAATGAATGGATGTAAGTCAAATTTTGATTTCCTGGTATCGATATCAAATAAGTTTTTTTCGTCTGAATATCATTTCTTATGTGTTTGTCTATGAGTGTATCAAATTTGATTAAAATCGGACCACTCCTTCTATAACCTGATTTTTTCGATTATCGATTTTCGATATTTATCGATGGTACCTCAACACAAAACCTAGCTAAGAACACTCGCAGACTCTTATAGTACAACTGTGTAAATTCTCAAGAAAATCGGTTCAGCCGTTTCGGAGTCTATAGGTAATGGACACACACACACACGGACACACACAGAGAGAAAGTTCCATTTATAAATAAGTTTAGATTAGCAGTCTTGCAATAAAGTATGTGTTCCTTTTTCTTTTTTTAGGCCGGTAAGAAAAAGAAAAGGAAGGTAAAGCAATAAAGGAAAATTTTACTTATCGTGACATTAATCTTTAGGAGTGAGTTGACGTATTTTGCTGCTGTTGTTATTGTCGTCTGCTTTTTCCTTGTTGACGGCGAGAAGGGTGAGAAAGAAGAAGAGGTAAAGAAAAATAGCACACGAGAAAGAGAAGGAGAACGAATGTGTGACGGGACTTTATGTCCGGCTCAGTGGCTTGAAGTTTTTGTCACATTTTGCGGCTTCGTCTTTAATTTCTCCCCCATCTGACTGATTGATTCGATTTTCTTTCTTTCTTTTATAAAGATTTACTTTTTCACATAGGCTTGTTAACTTTTCTCACAGTTTTGCAAATCGCTTCCTTTCATTGGCTTGAAAATTTATTTAACATCGGATAGCGAAATTTGACTTCGTCGTTTTCTTTCAGTATGGGGTCAGTCCTTTTTTGTATTTGTCAAAATTAAATTTCACACTGAATTGTGAATTTTTGTAAAAGTGAAGAGAATAGAGTTGGTACGCCACTAATTCGCTAAAAAAAAAACAGCATAGTATGAATAAAAAAAAGTTACAAACTTAATAAAACGAACTGTTTCCATTAAAATGTTTATATTCTTATTAAGAGAAAAGATCTAAGTAATTTTTAATTACTTTTTTTAAAAATTTTAATCCTTTCTAACATATTCAAAATTTTTGCAGAAAATCTTGTTTTGATTTCAGTTAGGGGTAACACTGTTACGACTGTTTACAATGGAAAACATAATGATGACATCACCCACTTTTTCCGGTGACAAACACATTAATTTGAAAATTCTCGCAAAAATTAAATAATTGTCGGATTTTAATGAAACGGTCAGTACTCATTCACAAATGAATGAAAGTACTTTTTAAATTATTATTTTTTAAAAATATTTTTTTTACCTCTGTTACCCCACCTCCACGTAAATCCATGAAAGTTTAATGAATTTTAATTTGTTGCGGTATATAATTTTAGTAGTTAAAACGCAGGACTCATTGGAGAATATAAATAATCTCTTTTTTTTTAATTCTGTCTCTGTATCTGAAAATCTTCTCCGAAGAGTAAAATAAAAAGTGCAATAAATCTCTGATATTAATTAAATTTGGAAAGCTTTTAATTGCTTGAATAAATAATATAAATTAAGGACATTATAGTGTGAAGAAAAAAAATCGATTATTAATGAAATTTTAAAAGAATTGTTTTCATTTTTTTTTATTAATTTATAAAATTTCAAAAATACTTTAAAAATCATCAATGATTTGTTGCGGTTAGATGTTTTAATTACGAATTGATGATTATATTACCTATCGAAAATTGAAAAGTTTAATAAAAATCGTTTTGTCTCTATATTTTTAAAATAACCTAATTTTTATTTTGTGTGTGTATTTGAACTTTATTTTTTGTATGGTAATTTCTATGTGCAAATTAAAAGGTCAGAGTTTCCTCCCTTACCTGGAAAAAAATTTGTGCAATTTTCTCACTTATAAACGTTATACACTTTTATCTTAACTCTAATCGGAAACTTGTCAACACGTTTTGATATACGGCGGATAGGTCAAAAAGTTCAAATCTCTGATTAAGAAATAATTTTATTCTAAATTTCACGATACAAATAAGTAATAACTGTGAAATCATCTTAATTTAACATAAAATTTGCTAATTTTTCAAAAATAATGTGTCACAGATGTATATTTTATTTTTGCAAAATTTTTAAAACTAAGAATTGATTTTTGTTTACAAATGTGTCGATCGCTCAAAAAATGGCGGAAAAATTCAAAAATTGAAAAAAAAATTTCAAACTTTTATATTCCGACACTAAAATAAATAAAACGTTTGCTAGCACATGCATACGTGAGTGTTGTTTCGGTTTATCTATTTAATCTTTTCCTTTCTCAAGTGCTAAAAAAATAACCAAATTTTCGCTAATAAGATTATTCTAGTTCTATCCGTAGATGTTTGAAAGTGTAATCCTAGCTTGATGTTCCCAATTCTATGATCTTGTGCCTTATCAGGGGTAGTAAATAACGGCAAAAGATTAAAAACATTCTAATTTATATAGAAGCTTTTCTGTTAATTCACTCCCAAAATAAAAAGAATTTATTTACTAAAATCCACAGCAAATCCTTCCAGAAAAAAAGGAATTTTTTATTTGGTAAAAAAAGAAAAAAAAAAAATTACGAAAAAGAGTTCAACAAATTTTTGAGGTAACATGTTTGGGCAACAATAAAGACAGGTGAATTTTAGAACAGACGATAAATTTATTGTTAACACGCAAAATGATTACACAAATGAAGAGCATTGTATGCCAAATGATGGCCAATAATATGTATGTAAAAATAATCAAGGCAAAAGAAATATGCTCTTTTACAATATAGAATGTTAATGCTGCATAAGGTCCTCAGAAAAGAAAACTACGTATGTAAAAAAGGAGAAAACACTTCTCTAATAATTTTCGAAGCAAAATTCGTGTTAACAGCTAAGAATAGAACAAACATACCAGTTGAAGACTTTTCCGTGATGTGAGGGCGACTTTGATGTTCCTTTCAATTCTCTTCTAGTGGTTGTCAAATTCTCTCTAAATTGTTTTTCTATCTGGACTGGAGCGGCCTTGGTTCCACCAGCAGATGCTTGTCGACTCCTTGAATTAAATCCAATGTCCCCTTTTATAACCTACAAGTAGGCTCCAAATTCATTTCGCGGAATTTGGCGGGAACCTTTTCATTGGTTCTGGATGAAAAACAAATGCAGCTGTTTTCCCACAAATCGATATGTACCAAAATTATTTTTGAAATTCAAGAATTAAACAAGAGCCTAGCGTAGTGTCTGTTTTCTAACAGAAAAATAGACGATACACACTCAAGCAGCTTAAAACTTTTCATAAGAGCGAAGCCGTTCTATTGTATACCGGTTTGATTGACCTTTACAATCGTCTCAGATGTGTGCTAATCGGGTACGCTATTTTTAAGTGTAGAGTCTACATTCGCGCTCATCCCAATCAGTTAAGTGCCATACGTGATACACGCTTGGGCGATCATGTCTCGAAAGAGACATGACTGACTGGGCAGAAGATTATCCCATAGTAGGTTGCCATTGCTTTCTGCAGTAGACTGGTTGCCGACCAAGGCTATAGAACCCGATTTAGAGTATTTGCGCGTAAGTGAAGGCAATGAATTCAGCTGGAATTCGAACTCGGCTCCCCGATTTCTGCGTTCCGAGCCGATATTCCAATGCCCCACAACGCACATCCCAATAAACAAGCCAAAAACAGTTTTTTATTTTATTAATTGTAAAAACTTCCTAAACCCTAAGCCGTGACAAAATTTTAATACAAAAAATTGATTTAAAATTGATTATTTCTTGTGACGAATTAATGTTTGCGATGAATAATTTTACATTATTTAGGGTGAATTAAGCAGAAAAGATTCCTTGATATAAATTAAATCAATGATAAAAGGAATTCCACTATTGAAAAAAATGTATATTTATATATTATTATGTTTATATGATTATCATTTATATTTCATATTATTATTATTATTATGTCATTTTTCATCATATTTCGATTTCTGCTTTGGTCTCACTCCCAACCAAGTCTGCGGGGAGACCTAAGGCAGGTAGTGGCGTGTTGTTATGGCTCCATTTCATGTTTTTCTATCTTCCCTATCATCCCCAGCATTACATAGATAAAGTTTTCCTTAGTGTGTGGGCTGTACTTAATAAGACAATTTTTTGTATATCTCTTAAGCTGGGGTTTCCAGGGATTCTTTCAATGTGTTGTTTTGTTCCATTTTTTATAATTCCAAGTGCACCTACTATCACTGGCACAACTTTTGTTTTCAATTTCCACATTTTTTCTATTTCAATTTCCAGGTCTTTATATTTTGACAGTTTTTCAAATTCCTTGATTGCTATGTTACAATCCGCTGGACAAGCCATATCAATTAATAGACAAGTTTTCTCCTTCTGGTTTTTAACAATAATGTCTGGCCTGTTTGCTTCAATTTTTCTGTCTGTGTAGATGGTGTAATCCCATAGAATGGTTACATCTTCTATTTCTGTAACCGGTGCTGGGTGATGTTCATACCAGTGTTTGTTTACAGCTTTTCCATAATGTTTGCATATTGCCCAATGTAAATATTGCCCAACTCTATCGTGGCGATTTTTATATTCGTTTGGGGCAAGCACAGAACAGCCTGAGATTAGGTGGTCTATTGTTTCTTGGTGTTTATCACAAAACCTGCATTTTGGATCCATATTATTATGCATAATATTTGCCTGAAAGTTTCTCGTGAAAAGACTTTGGTCTTGTGCTGCAAGTATAAATCCTTCAGTTTCAGACTTTAATCCAGATGCACGTAACCATCGATGAGTATTAACTTTGTCAACATTGGATTTATTGGCACGTACTGGATATTGGCCATGCAGAGGTTTGTCTTGCCAGCGCTGTTTCATCTTTTCAAGAGCTTTATCTTTGGCTTTCATTTTCATATTTTTTGCCGCAATAGTTGGTTCTTGGCTTCTGTTTTGCTTTTCTACAGAATCTACTAACTGCAAATCTTGGTTTGTATTTACTGCCTTCTTTTATTATTGAATGTTTTTTCTTTCTTTCTACATGTTACCTTACTAATTGTATCATCCAATCCTTTGTTGTTTCTATGTATGTTAGTAAGCCAATAGTTGTTGTCTTGTATGACAATTCCAGCTGAATAAGACCCCTTCCACCTTCTTTACGGGGTATGTATAGACGGTCTACATCAGCCTTTGGATGATGCATCTTATGCTTAGAAAGAAGCTTTCTTGTTTTAGCATCCATTCGCCTGATGTCGTTTAGAGTCCAGTTTAAGATGTTGAAGCTATATTGGACAACTGGGATTGCAAGGCTATTAATGGCCATAACTCTGTTCTATGAATTTAATTCCGTTTTTAATATCATTCGTAGCCTTCTATAGTACTCTTTACGCACTATTTCTTTCATTTTTTTATGGTGAATGTTTTCGCTCTCATTTACACCTAGGTATTTATAAGCTTCTTCTGGTTTCAATTCTTTTATTGTTACAGCAGGGTCTAGGCTAATTGAGGATGTTTCTTGTATTGATCCACGTAAAACTGTAGCTTTAGCACATTTATTCAAATTAAATTTCATTCCAATGTCTTCGCTGAAGCATTTTACAGTTTGCAGAAGACCTTCCAGCTCATTATCATTCTTAGCATATAACTTTAAGTCATCCATGTAAAATAGATGGCTTATTTTCTTTTGTCCTATTTTATAACCACATTCTGTCTTATTAAGTTGACTGGTTAGTGCTATTAATGATATGCAGAATAGTAAGGGAGATAAAGAATCACCTTGAAATATACCTCTTTTGATGTTTATTTCATCAGACTTATAGGTTCCATTTATATGATTGAGGTAAAGGGTTGTTTTCCATATAGACATGCACTGTTTGATGAAATTGATGATGACGGGCGATATCTTGTATATATTTAAAGTCTTTAAAATCCAGTCATGTGGCACACTATCGAATGCCTTTCGGTAGTCTATCCAGGCAGTACTAAGATTTTTCTTTGTACTGTAGCAGTTTTCCAGGATCATTTTGTTAATTAGCAATTGGTCTTTACAACCATAACAGCCACGTTTGCACCCTTTTTGTTCAAGCGGTATCATGTCATTTCTTTCTAAGAATAAATATGTCTGTTTTGTTAAAATAGATGTTAGTAGTTTATATGTTGTCGGAAGACATGTAATTGGTCTGTAGTTTTTCGGGTTGTTTGTGTCACCATTCTTGGGTAGAAGAAATGTAATTCCTTTGGTCATCCATGCAGGAATTTTAGTGGGATCGTCAACCATTTCTTGAAGTTCTTTGGCTATTTTTTTATGTGCTGCATTTAAATAATATAGCCAAAAGTTAGGAATTTTATCTATACTTATTATTATTATTATTATTATTATTATTATTATTATTATTATTATTATTATTCTCATATTATTATTATCGTTTATATTATCGTTTATATTTTCATATTAATATTATCATCATTCATATATCAGTATTATTATCATTTATATACTATTATCATAGTTCATATATTATTCATTTTTATTTATTTATGTATTTTTCTTTATTTGATTTCTGCTGTATACTCATTTTCATTCCGGGTCTCAACCAAAGACCTCGTGTCAGAAATGGCATCATGACATTTTCCACTGAACTTTTTATAAAAAATATAAAACAAAACAATCTAAAATTACACACATTTTACATAGATAAAGCCCCTCGTAAAGTGTGAGCTGTACTTGTGAGAAAAATCTTTGTGCATTTTTTAAGGTATGAACTACTAAAGATCCCTTTAATAATTAGTCTATCGGAACTTTTTTTAAAATAAAACGTGGGCTCCAGCCATAACTGGAAATATCGTTGTCTTTACGTGTTTTATTTTTTCTTTCTTTTTTCCAATCTTTTCACTCTTTTCTTTTCTTTTTTTTTTTATCAATTGGAGACTAAACTATCGCCCGGTTCACACTCCACCCACGTCTATTGAACAGGTGAAGAAGCTCATCCCTTGTCCCCTGTTTAGGATGTGGTTTCCGGCTTTTTCTTTTCCAATCTTTCACTCTTTTCTTTTTTTTTTCTTTTTCAATTAGAGTAGATAGACTAAACTATCGTCCGGTTCACACTCCACCCACGTCTATTGAACAGGTGAAGAGGCTCATCCCTTGTTCCCTGTTTAGGATGTGGTTTCCGGCTTTCTCTTTTCCAATCTTTCCACTCTTTTTTTTTATTGGAGTAGATAGATTAAACTATCGCCCGGTTCACACTCCACCCACATCTATTGAACAGGTGAAGAAGTTCATCCCTTGTTCCCTGTTTTGGATGTGGTTTCCGTCTTTCGCTTTTCCAATCTTTTCACTCTTACGTAGCCCCCTGCGCATCAGTGGCCTTACCGCCTTGCTCGGGGTGATATGATTAAAAAAACCCACTTCAAGATCCTTGTATTTTGATAGATTTTTTAAAGATCTTCAAAGATACAGTGAGGTCTGAATAACTGTCATATCGATAATAAATCGCATTCTGTTTTTCTGGATTTTGATCACGATGTCAGGGTGATTAGTTTTGATTGTTTTGCCTGTGTGAACTCCCATAAAATGGTTTCAGGTTCTATTTCTGAAACCGGTTCTGGGTGGTGTTCTGGGTGGTGTTCTTGCAGTTTCCTTACCGTTAAAATTGCAGATTTTCCAGTGCAGATATTGGCTAACCCGACACGCCGCGTCTTATATTATTATAATTATTATTTTAGTAATAGTAGTAGTAGTGGTGATGGTAGTAATGTGGTCTCACAGGATAATTACTAAGGTGTCGTTTGATCACTGGTCCTCTTGTGCTAATATGTTCACCTATCGTCCGTTTTACACTCCTCCTTAGTTTTTCGAACAGGAATAGAGGTTTATCTTATGTTTTTTTTGTTCAGGATTGGATTTCTAATTCCTTCTAAAATTTTTCACGTGACACAGAACAAACAAAAGTCTTTTATGTTTCTATTCTGATTGTTTTTCCTTTAAAAGGAAATCCGCAGATTAAAATAACCAAATCCTTGAACACTGGCAAAGACATATGTTAGTGACGGACTTGTTTTTTTCAAAAATATATTCTCTGAACCTCGTTTTGTCATTGAGAAATGATGATTTTTTTTTTCGTTTATATCAAGCAATTTCCAAGTATGATGTTCTCGTAAGCACGTCGGGTCACTTGACAGTTGAAAGTTCAATCGTAATTACGACAGTTTCACTCAGATGTGAGGACAGTACAGTAAAGGTTTAATCGTAATAAACAACGTTACACTCAGAAGCTGGAGACATGACAGTTACAAAGTAAAGCAAGCTACAGTTAAACTAGTTCAGTGCACTAGACTTGACACTTTGTGGTTTAATTGTAATTACGTCAGTTTTAACCAGAGGCGAGGAAAACACTCTGGAGATGTAGTATATAACGGTTTAATATTTATCACCTCTGTTTCAGTCAGAAGTGAGAGCACTACACTGGAGACTTAGCAGTAAGAGGTTTAAACATAATCGCTTTTGTTTGACTCAGAGTTGAAGGTAGTACACTGGAAACTTACATGTCAATTAGAGATTTAATCGCGTCAGTTTGATTCAGAGTTGAGAGCAGGGCATTGGAAACTTGGCGGTTAGACCATTAAACACAATCCCGTCATTTTGACTCAGTAGTAAGCGAAGTACAGTGGAATCTTGATAGTTAGAAGTTTAATCATAATCGGGTCAGTTTAATTCATAGGTAAATGCAATACACTGGAGACTTGGCAGTGAGAGGTATCTTCAGTCATTTTCGGTATTTAAATTCTAAATTGAATTTTTTAAAATTAAAGTTTTCTTAAAACTTCCATTTTAGTTTTAATTGAAAGCTAAATGGTTCAATTTACTATTTCCAGTAAGCAAAAATACCCTAGCGTGTTTCAAACAGAAATTATATTGATTGAAATCTAAATTTTTTCAATTTTTTTAAATCTTTCAATTATTCGGCCATTTTTAAGCGATCGACTCATTTGTAAAGAAAAGTTAATTCTCGGTTTTAAAAATCTTGCAGAAATGAAATATACATCTGTGACACATGATTTTTGAAAAATTAGCAAATTTCATGTTAAATTAATCTGATTTACACAAACATTACTTATTTATAGCATGAAATTTAGAATAAAACTATTTCTTAAACAGGTTCAACTTTCTGACCTTTCAACCGTATTTGCCGACAGATTTTGACAAATGCGAGATAAGTTAAGATAAGTATATGGTGATCACAAGTGATATAATTGTACATTTTTTTCAGTAAAGAGAAGAAACCCTGTAACACATGACCTTTTAATTTACACATAGAAATTACCATACAAAAAAAAAACTTCAAATACACAAAAAAAATTTAAGAATAGGAAGGCACAACGATTGGTATTAATTTTTTTAATTTTAGTTTAGTAAATATAATCTTCGCTTAATAAATTTTTAAACTAACCCCAACAAATCTTTGAAGTACTTTAAAAAATTTTGAAACTTTATACATTATTATAATAACAAACTGAAAACAATTATTTGAAAATTTCATTATAAATCGAAAATTTTTTTCCTACAAATTATAATACCCTTAAATTATATTATTTATTCAAGCAATTAAATGCTTATCAAATTAAATAATGTCAGAGTTATATTGCATTTTTTTATTTTATTATTGGGAGCAGATTTTCGGAAATAAATGCAAACTTTTTCAAAAAAATAATAGATGATTTGCATTTCCAATGAATCCTGCGTTTAACTAATAAAACCAATTATCGCAAAAAAAAAAATTATTTCTTAAAATTTCATGAATTTAAGTGGAGTGGGGTTAACAGATGTAAAAAATATTTTAATCAAGATTCTAAAAAATAATAATTTCAAAAATAATTATATTTATTTGTTAATAAGACCTGAAAGTTTCATTAAAATCCAACAATTATTTTTTTATTGCAAGAATTTCCAAATTAATGTGTTTGTCACCGGAAAAAAACTGAATTATGTAATATTACGCTTTCCATTGTAAACTCTCGTAATGATTTGGTTACCTGCTAACTAAAATCAAAACAAGATTTTTACCAAGATTTCGAACGTGTTAGAAAGGATTAAAAAGTTTTAAAAAAATAATTTAAAATACTTTGATCTTTCCTCTTAATATAATAAACATTTGGATGGAAAATGTTCGTTTTTATTAAGTTTGGGGCCTTTTTTTATTCATACTATGCTGTTTGTTCAGCGATTTAGTGGAGGTCAGTCAGTTAAGTGCCATACGTGAAACACACTTGGGCGATCATGTCTCGAAAGAGACATGACTGACTAGGAAGAAGATTATCCCACAGTAGGTTGCCATTGCTTTCTGCGGTAGACTAGTTGCCAGCTAAGGCTATAAAACCCAATCTGTCCTGTTATTTAACCCATAACTGGAAGGAAGAGACGGATTAAAACCTTTCCCGAGGGTATTTGCGCGTAAGTGAATGTAATGGATTCAACTGGAATTCGAACTCGGCTCATCGATTTCTCGTTAGTGGAGGTACCTAGTTTAAACTTAATCGAATCAATTTGACTCAGAAATGAGAGCAGTACACCGGAAACATGGCATTTAGAAGTTTAATCATAACCACATCAGATTGATACAGAGGTGATGACAGTAGATGACGGAAATTGGCAGCAAATAGTATAATCATAATCGCGTCAGTATTCAAAGCATAGACGAATGGGAGACTTATAAATATGTAAGACAGAGTTTGAGAGAAAAATTGCCTAGCACTACACAGTGAACCAACTTTCTTTAAGCAGACTTAAAACTTGATTTAATATAATCTATCCAGTTTATGTCTGTAACACTTGTTAAAATAAATTCCCTCCTAGTCTGAATTTGTATTTCAAGCAAAATATATATTAACTGATCAATACTGATACGCGGGATATTGGTCACTGTTTACTCGTTCTCTATCAATTAAAGCAAGCGATTTTGCTTTTGATATCGAACGAATATTGAAGTAAAAAATCGTATGGGTTAGAAAAGCAAGATTTTCCGGTTTGTTTTGTTGGGAGATGTTGAGTCTCGTGACACCTGACGATCTTTCGATTTTAAGGGAATGCTCAGGTTCAAATAACCAAATCTCTGAACCTTGGCAATTATCTGTGTCAACGGATTTATTTTCTTGATAAACATCCTGTCTTGAGAAGTATTGTTATTTCCAACTATTTTCTGCAAAATATTGCTTTTTGGACGGTTTAATCGTCATCGTGTCAATTTGATTCAGATGTGACAACAGTATAAACTGATGCTATTTAATATGAAGGTGAAACATTTTTTTCAGTGACAGAGATTAACATTTGGAATTAGAGCAGAATGAACTCATTATTCTGTCCCTGAACGTCCTCCATGTCAAGAAATATCTTTCTTTTTTAACTGTTCAGTTATTGCTAGCCCTGCTGCTACTGATTTTATGTCAGTGCTGCCGTAACCACCGAAAAGGAAGGCCAGCTCGACGTCATCATCTTGAGTTCTTTAACTTTCAACAAAAAAGTCGTCGTTTGTGTATTTGGATTTTTCACGGTGTCTTTAAATTGTCTATTTTATTCTTTTAAATATTGCGTTAACATATAAACAAAAACAATGCCTTACAGATGTGTTGTACCAAATTGCAAAGAGTATTATAAAAATGAACCAAAAGTCGTCGTTTGTGTATTTGGATTTTTCACGGTGTCTTTAAATTGTCTATTTTATTCTTTTAAATATTGCGTTAACTTATAAACAAAAACAATGCCTTACAGACGTGTTGTACCAAATTGCAAAGAGTATTATAAAAATGAACCAAAAGTCGTCGTTTGTGTATTTGGATTTTTCACGGTGTCTTTAAATTGTCTATTTTATTCTTTTAAATATTGCGTTAACTTATAAACAAAAACAATGCCTTACAGATGTGTTGTACCAAATTGCAAAGAGTATTATAAAAATGAACCAAAAGTCGTCGTTTGTGTATTTGGATTTTTCACGGTGTCTTTAAATTGTCTATTTTATTCTTTTAAATATTGCGTTAACTTATAAACAAAAACAATGCCTTACAGATGTGTTGTACCAAATTGCAAAGAGTATTATAAAAATGAACCAAAAGTCGTCGTTTGTGTATTTGGATTTTTCACGGTGTCTTTAAATTGTCTATTTTATTCTTTTAAATATTGCGTTAACTTATAAACAAAAACAATGCCTTACAGATGTGTTGTACCAAATTGCAAAGAGTATTATAAAAATGAACCAAAAGTCGTCGTTTGTGTATTTGGATTTTTCACGGTGTCTTTAAATTGTCTATTTTATTCTTTTAAATATTGTGTTAACTTATAAACAAAAACAATGCCTTACAGATGTGTTGTACCAAATTGCAAAGAGTATTATAAAAATGAACTAAAAGTCGTCGTTTGTGTATTTGGATTTTTCACGGTGTCTTTAAATTGTCTATTTTATTCTTTTAAATATTGCGTTAACTTATAAACAAAAACAATGCCTTACAGATGTGTTGTACCAAATTGCAAAGAGTATTATAAAAATGAACCAAAAGTCGTCGTTTGTGTATTTGGATTTTTCACGGTGTCTTTAAATTGTCTATTTTATTCTTTTAAATATTGCGTTAACTTATAAACAAAAACAATGCCTTACAGATGTGTTGTACCAAATTGCAAAGAGTATTATAAAAATGAACCAAAAGTTCATGTATTTTCTTTTCCGAGAGATAAAGAATTATGATATTTGAATTTTATTATCACAAAAGACAATTTTTTAACTTACATAATTTCAGCAGATTGAGCATATTTTTGTATTAAAAAATAAGCATATTTAATTGAAACTTTTATGATTAAATTAATTTCATATCTTTGTAATTTACAACACCAAATTAAGACATAAATCTAGCGAGAAAGTTAAATAGATTCATCATGTCTTATCGCTCACGTTTGTAGGGGCCTCGGTGATGCCTTGGTAGATTGAACTTATGCCAAATACGACCGAAGTCCCCACAATTTAAATATCAGAAGGTTGAAAGTTGGATGTTGAAATGTGAAAGGATAAAATATTTCGTGCGTACATTAAAGTAAAGATTTATTAACAAAATGACAAAATTGTAAGAAGAAAAATATAAGTAAAATTTTTTTAACTGAACACTATAATATATTTGTGAAAAGAAAAATGTTCATTGAGAAAATGCATGCAGCTTTGTAGTTAAAATTGTTCAAAGAGAAATAGGCAGAGTGTCCTGTTGTTGGAGTGAAAATGAAAAAAAGGAAAGTTGGACGAAGAGGTAGAATGGATATGTGACGCGCCCTTACGTCCGGGTGGCGTGGAGTGAAAAAGAAGATTGCGAGATGTTATCAGATACCGCTCCCATTCTGACATTTGACCGGTCACAGACTTGGTTAAGTAGTGGATTTCAGTCATGTTATGTCGCCAAGTATAAATGAATAACTCAACAACAGAATCAGAATATAAGTTGTATTCCGCGGAAAGACGGTTAGTATGTACAGAAGTGATTAGTAATATTTACAATAGAAAGATACAAGAGTCCAATCCGTCGTAAGACGTGTGTATACGTGATTACTTCCGGTACGCCATCGGAAGTGTGACTAACTCTTTACTGACTCGCACTGACTCTTCAGTAACTCATTAGAGACTCTCAAGTGACTCTCTACCCACTCTTGTAGAGAATCCACCACTGCTATATATAGCAATGGGAACAGTCCATTTGTAGTCAAATAGGAGCGGCGCCCTAACAAGTCATCTGACCGGCTCCCAGAGGTACCTTCTTCTTTAGGTACGAAAAAACGTTAGACTGACGTTGTAACATGAATTTTCTATTGCTTATTCAATTAGGATCCAGAATTTTGCTTTTCACACTGACTTGTGAAATTTGCCTTAGTTGGGTTTTTCCAAACTGCTTTTAGTATGTTTGGATCCGATTTTGCGTGTGTGCAATTTAACTTTATGTGTTGTAGTTAGTGGATGATATAGGATTTGTATCCTATACGTTGTTTTTAAAAGTTAAAACCTCCTTTTGAAAAAATAAACTTAAAAAAATTTCCATATAAATTCATAAAGGAATATTTTATAGACATAAAATATAATTCTAACATTTCCTTAGAATTGTTTTATTTCTAAATAAAAGAAACTTTAAGGATTAAATTAATTCCATATTTGTAATTCACAACACATTAAAAAGAAAATTGCGAAAGTTTTTAAAAGCTAAAAACCTCATTAAAAAAAATTAAAGAAAAGTTTTTATATAAATTTATAAAGGAATATTTTTAGAGGAATAATTAAAACGTAATTCTAACAATTGTTTGAAATTGATTTATTATTCATAAAAATGTTCTTTTAATTATTATTTTGGTTTAAAAATATATAAATTTCTCTCTTTTGTACTTAGTTTCGTAACTCTTAATCAGTTTGTTGAATCAATAAATTAAATCACATTGCTTAAAAATATCAGAACATTTCACTTTTCTTAGAATTGTAAGTAAAATTATTCATATTTGCTCATTAAATTTTTGCTCACTGTTTTTTTTTTCTTAGATTTTCACAAGAATTTAAAATAAGTTTGGTTTTGAATTTTTTTTTAGGTATCATCAAATCCCCATATTCAATAATTAATCTGGCTTTTGTAATTGAATCTGATTTTACTGTAAATGTGTTTTGAAGATATGTGAAAATGAATACAATAGGGGACTATAAGCTTCCTAAAAATGTAACTGATCAAAATGCTTTTGAAATTCTGATAGAAAACATGAAAAAATTGACGCAGAACAACAACAGAACAACAGCAAACCAAACTTCCAAATATTAAAATTAGTAATGTCATCGCTACTAGTAGTGCATGAAAAATCAAACAAATATTTTAGTTCAATCAAATTCATGAGCAGCTAAATTAAATGACACTGAATAAGCTTGATTATTCAACAGAAGTGATGATATTTTCTTCATTGTTATTTTTTTTAAAAATCATTTCACCCCAAACAATACATTCCATTGCCACTATTGCGCATGGGGCTACATAGGGGAAGGTAAAAAGGAGGAGTGGTTAGGTGTAGGAAATGTCAGAAGGAAGGTGATAGATGGGTAAGGATACCGAGGATGAGGGTTGGGCAGATGGGAAGAGTGTTTGAAAGAATGGGAGCGAGTTAGTGTGTTAGGAGGTGTCTATTGACCTTACATTTAAACTCCTGGAGATTGTAGCCGTCGGGGAAGCAATCATGTGGAAGGGAATTCCACAGTCGGGAAGTGCGAGAAAAGAAACTGTTGGAGTAGAAGTTGCGGTTGCAATTAATCGGTTTCACTGTAAAAGGGTGGGATCTAGTTTCTCATCTAGTTTCTCGTGCAAATTCGTATCTAGGGGGCAGCAGTCATCTAAGTTCATTGGAGCAGAAGCCGTGAAAGTATTTATGGAAGAGATACAGGGAAGCCACGTCGCACCGGTGAGAGAGAGTCTGCAGGCGGTCTGCCAAGTTGGTATCGATCACATTACAGACCCTCCGCTGTACCTTGTCGAGAAGCCCGAGGAGAATAGCAGGAGCACCCGACCAGATATGGCAGCAGTATTCAATGCAAGGGCGGATGGTAGATTTATAGATGTGCAAGATAGATTCAGACGAAAAAAACTTCCGGGCCCTGCACAGAGAGCCGACTTTCATAGCAGCGGATTTAGCAATGGATTCGATATAGTCATACCATTTGAGGTCCGCTGAAAGTGTCAGACCAAGGAGGCGTAGTGTTTTACTCTCTGGGAGGCAATCCTGGTCCATGCTAATAGGAGGTAGGTGCGATTGTCTATGATGGTTAATTGATAGTAGTTTTGTTTTAGAAGCATTAAAGCTTACGAGCCATTTCTTATCCCAGTCCACTACGGATTGGAGGTCCTTTTCAAGTTCGGCTGCAAGGTTAGCTTTGTCGCCTACACCAGATTTTTGGTCGAGGCGAGAGTAAACTGTGGTGTCATCGGCGTACATACCTACCTGGGATATTATGGAATCAGGGAGATCATTAATGTATATCAGGAAGAGCGTAGGACCTAGGATAGAGCCTTGACGGACACCTGCGTTCGTATGGTAGTTCTGGGCGGCATGTCCGTTTAATACCACCTTCATTGTGCGGTTAGAGAGGAATGACTGGATTAATTCAAACAAATGTCCAGTTATACCATAGCTCCACAAATTGCATAGAAGGTCAGCATGCCAAACTCTGTCGAACGCTTTAGAGATATCCAAGGCAACGGTTCGGGCTTCACCATTCCTGTCGAGTGCCTGATATATGTACCCGGTGATAGTCGTTAGCATAACAGCAGTAGACCTGGTGAAGCGGAAACCATACTGCTTGTCCGAGAGGAGCCTGTGTGCTGTGAGATGCTGAAGCACCTCGGCGTTAACTGCTCCCCTAAATGGTGCAGATTATTAAGAGACAGCAAAAATATAATTTTACTAAGCTGTTCAACCATTAAAAGACTAACCTTATCAACACATATGAATCCTTTGATTGAGCAACATGAAAACAATTTTCTTGTGTATATTAAAAATAAATTTAAGTTACTAGTGCAGAAGGACACCACATTATCTTTACTTGTTGATGAAATTCATCTAAATCCTTATTTTGATTATAAGGTTGGTGATATTGTTGGCTTATCTGACAACAGCAATGAAGCTTCAACAAGTGCTTTAGCTTTTATGGTTAGCAGTGTATTCTCACAATATAAGGATGTTGTGCATATTATGCCAAATAAATATCTTAAAGCTAAGAATTTATTTAAATATATAATAATTGGTCTAGAGGAGATAGGCATTCAAGTGTTATCAATCATAACGGATAATAATACTATAAATAAAAAAGCTATATCTTTCTTTTGCAGTCCCCAAAAGCTTTCCATTGTATATCCACACCCAGTTATGAAGTCGACCACTTTTTTCCTATTCGACTCAGTCCATATATAAAAATGAATTTGAAAAAATTGGCTTGGTCAAAAACATACAACTAAATATATGCTGTTCCCAAAATTTTGTCACAACGGAAATCATTAATCAGATAGTATCCAAAGTGCTCAATTTTATACCTTTCAGAAGCTTCATACCCTTGAATCTCAGTCAATTTTGATATACTTTTATAAATTGACCCCAAAGGCACTTTCTTCTACTAATCTTGAAAGGCAAAATGTTTAGTTTTACAAACTTTTTAATGGGTACACTATTCAGAAATTATTGACATTAGGAAAACAGAGGTTTGCCTAATTTTGCAGAAGTTGTAGAATATATAAATATATTTTATATTTGGTGGACAATAATGAATGCAAAAACACCATATAAAGGTTGTCGGCTTATAAATAAATACTGTAATCTACTTAGAGTAAATCAAGAAAATTTTAAATTTCCCTCTTTATTCTGTGACTGGTTAGAATCTTGGAATAGCATTTCTGGAAGAAATGGCAAATTAACAAAAGAAACTTTCACTGATTTGCATCATACAACCTATGCATTTCTAGAATTGACCAAATATTGCAAAGAAGAACTGAAAATCCTATATATATTACCTCGCAAATTTCGAACTGATCACCAAGTGTTTGAGTGTGAAAAAAATTAGAATGCTATCAGTTTTAAAACTGAGCTTACCATTTAATTAGCAATGCATTAAAATTGATTTAAAGAATTTACAAGAACCAAAATGAAATGAAGTGACAGAGGAGCAAAAGTTAGATGTGTATAAATTTAGAATTGAGGTGAAAGTGGATGATGTTAATAAATGTATAGAAGTTCTTCCTGTAATACTACACTTAGCAGGACATTACTGTCATGTAGTTTTTAAGAAAATTAAATGCAATAGTTGCAAATATTTAATATCTAGAAGAGATAATGTGAAAGAAATACCTGAAATAAACAGCCATTTTCAGGGGAATAATAGAGGTTCACTCTTATATCCTAATTTTTTTTTTTTTTAAATCATTTCACCCCGAGCAAGGCGGAAACGCCACTGATGTGCAGGGGGTTACATAAATGTAAAAAGATTAATTAGAAAAGAGTGAGGAGTACAAACTAGTTAGAAAGGAACAATAGAAAGCAGGTGCGATGACAGATACATAGGTGGGGAGAAAGGGAAGGTTATACAGGGGTGGGGAGAGAGCTAGAGTCCAGTGGTTAGTAGATGAGTATTGACTTTGATACAACTACAATTTTTTTCTATATAATTATGC
>JBBBDQ010000131.1:1370000-1392500 GCA_037127315.1 Ascarosepion bandense | reverse complement strand
CTAACGGCGTGAAGGGACTTGCTTCCAAAGGAAGCAATTCCTCGCCTGGTAAGGACCGACATGGGCAATAGGTGTCACCTGACTGTCATCCGGCGACTGTTAGCACCAACGGCGTAAAAGAGGCACTTTTTCCCAAAAGATCTAAGAGTAATCAAGAATCTCTACTGGTAGCAAACTGCCTCCATACGGACAGGTAACGAATTCAGTAGATATACAAAGATAGAAAGGGGCGTAAGACAAGGATATGTCTTTTCAACAGATCTATTCAACTGGCACAGCGAGACTATTCTGAGGACCCTAGAAGTTATGCCAGGATTCGTCATCGGAGGCCACAATTTAAACAACATAAGGTACGCAGATGAAACAGTGCTGATAGCAGACACAGAAAGGAAACTACAAGACTTACAGAAGGTAGCTGAAGAGAGTGACAAGAAGGGACTACAAATAAACTGCAAGAAAACCGAATGCATAGTCATCAGCAAAAAGGACAACCTAGAATGCCAAATACAGGTGGGAGATAATAAAATCAAGCAGGTGCAAAAATTTAAATACCTGAAAATGTTCTAACTATATATATATATATATATATATATATATATATATATATAGTTTTCTACCTTTAGACAGAAAATGCGACACAGAGATCCGAAGGCGAACTGGCATGGCGAAGGATGCGTTCCAGAAGTTGAGTAAAGTATTAAGAAACAGGACAATTTCGCTAGAAACAAAGAAAAGAGTACTAGATTGCTATGTGATGTCAGTTCTTCAATATGGCAGGAAATGTTGGACAATATAATCGAAGATGAAGGAAAAACCTGAAGCAACTAAAAAGTGGCTCTACAGAAGGATGCTGCGAATATCATGGATTGAGCATGTGAGCAATGATGAGGTTTTGGAAAGAATGGAAACGAAAAGGAAATTAATACTGAGCATCAAGAAGAGACAGCTAAAGTTCCTGGGACATGCAATGAGGAAGGAGTGCTTGGAGAACCTGATACTAACAAGCCAGAAAAAGAGACAGGGGAAAGCAGCGGATAACATATTTGAGAGACCTGATCAGGTGGATGACGGAACGAGGGTTGCATGGTGTAACAGGAGAAAGCGTGCTAAGAGCCACCAGGGATAGGGAGACGTGGAAAGCCATGATCGCCTACATCCTGAAGGGACAGGGCACATAGAAGAAGAAGAAGAAGAAGAAGAAGAAGAAGAAGAAGAAGAAGAAGAAGAAGAAGGTATTTTAAGATTATAAGCATTACCAAAAGTTTTGTATAAGTTTTTTCTATGACTATTACATATATATATATATATATATATATATATATATATATATATATATTATTTTGAACGAGTTAACAGGGGTCTTTTATGAACGCGGAAAATACATATGCTGTGTAGAAAACTGTCTAATCTTTCAATATTACTGAAACATGGCCATCCGCTACGTGTAGAACATCTGCTCATAGAACAGTGGCTAAAGTGGGTCGCTAAGGCACAGGACTTTCAGTCGCATTGAACTATTGTAGTCTCAATCTATTTCCACATATAATAAAACCCTTATATATATATATATATATATATATATATATATATATATATATATATGCAAAGATATACATAGGAGCAAAGATAAAAAAACCATTATATATATATATATATATATATATATAAATTAGAGAAAATTTTCAAAATTCAAAGGTGTCGGATGTACATTTCGACATAGGATCTCTAATAGAGATTCTACGTCACGTCAGCGACATTGTTTTGTTCCAAATGGCGAAGGCCCTGGGGTAAAGTGTGGAAGGGTTTTAGGTTAACAACGGTCACAAAGTACAACAGGACAGATCTGTTTGTGGCGGGGTTACAGGGTGTTGAAACGGTATATTTAGGAAGGGGAGGAATAGATTTAAATGCAGTATCTTAAAAATTTTTAATTAAGTTTATCCATTACAGGAAGTCATGAATTTAAAGTTATTAAAGATATATATATATATATATAGGGATTTGGTAAAGGAGTTCATCTTTTATAAAGATAGACAATTAAAGGAGTTAAATTACATTTTTAAGGTTAAGATTTTGGGCTGTTTGAAGAGGTGTATTTAGGCGGGAAGGAATGGGTTTCAATATAAGATTTTAAAATTTTTTATTTAAGTTTATTTAATTAAACCTTTTAGGTAGAATCGAGCTAAATGCCAATTACAGGAAATTATCAGTTTAAAAATTATTAGAGAAAATAAATTATTAGAGAAAAAAATATTAGAGAAAAAAAATATATATACATATACATATATGTGTTAACCAAGGAAAAAGGGGTTTAGTAAAAGAATCCATATTTTCTAAAGATAGGCAATTAAAGGAGGTTGGGATAGGAAGGTAGGGTGGTTAAAATACTTTTTAAGGTTAACGTTAGGGTAAAATTAAGATTAAAACTTAAACTGAATTCTTTTAATTTATATTCTAACATCTAGTCAACGGGGATTTAAATTCTAAATTTAAGTATTCAATAAATTTTGCCTTGTGGCGGCACTTACTGATGAATTCCCTCCTAAGATTCAGTAGCCGGTGTTGGTGGGGGTATTTTAATATTGAAATGTTTTCCAGTAAACATAGACAGCACCTATCACGAAAATTCCTCGGAATACGGGCTGAACCTATCAGTTTCCAGCTAATTTCAGGATCCAGCCCTTCCTCTTTCTTTTTCCAGAATGCCCGCGAAAGAGCTGTCTGGTACCTCTGACCGGGGTTCGAAAAGGAGTACCTGTGGTTATACAGTCTTTGTTTGAAAGGACCGGCGGACATTCCGATATAGGTCTGGAAGTCGTTTTTTTGTTAGATGGAGAAATGCGGGCTTCATAAATCACCTGGGTGGATTTGCATTTTCCCTTCACCGGGCAGGCGTCCACAGAATTACAGCTGCATTTGTTTAGAATTCCGGGCCTAGATTCAGCATTGCGCAAGTTTACCAGAATACTCCTATTATGGGAACTAATAAGGCTGTCCATATTCGGGGTGCAAGAATAACTAATTTTAAGGGTGTACCTATTAAAAATCTTCCGTAGAGGGTTACTGTTATTAAAATTTTTGTCTCTTAACTTGAGAAAATATTTACCAATATTGATGTTAGTTAGTTTACAATAAGGGGAGTTAAACCAAATTATCTTTCTTTTTCTACAGTTTCCTTTATTTTTATTTTTGGATGATTCGGAGTCTATTGTAGGTTTATTATATGTTAACTTGTTCTTATATCTGCTTTTTTGAAGGGCCTTATTGTAAATAGTTTTACTTGAGTTGAAAGTTTTAATATTGGATGATAATTGGTTGATTCTATTATTCACTATATTGGGTATCTATCTGTTTTATAATATTTTTGGGGTGGTTGGATGAAATATTAATATAAGTGGGGAAACTATTTTTTTCAGAAATGGTAGGTAGGATCCATCATTTAAGTTAAGGGTGATGTCTAGATAGTATACAATTTTAAGATTAGAGGTGACTTCGACTTTAAAACTGAGGTACTTCAGGGCTCTAATTATTTTTTTGTGTATCTTATTTGTGTAGGGCCCATTGGAATTAGGGATAATTATTAATCCATCGTCCCGATATAGGCCTAATTGTTTTGGGTCTAAAAATCTGCTTAGAATATCTAAAATGTAAATTCTCACAAGATCTGCCACCTGGGCTGAATCATATGCTCCCATAGGGACGTCAAAAACCTCCCCCGGCCCCTTTGTCCATGTGGAATCATCAAAGGTGAGAATAGATTTTCTGGCCGCAAAGATAATTTCGTAGTCCCTATCCGAAATGTTCACGTAATTTTAAGCACATCTTAAACAACTCTCAAGAAGGTACCTTGATATAGAGGAATAGAAATCGACAATATCGAATTTAAGGAAGGTGGATTTAGATTTGTTTTTGATGTTAAACCAGTGTATCGTATCTGAAGAACTTTTCCAAAGGTTTCGTTGTAGATTCAATAGTAGTTTCTCCATTAGGTTTTTTAGAATTTCCCTGGTAATTATGCCTAAGTCACTTTTTTAGGATTAATTAGCCTGGTTTGTAATTTGTTTTGGAAATTTGGTTTGTGGTCCTTAAATAAAACGTAAGCATCTTTAGTAGCGATTTTGCCAATTTTGTCACTAATTTAATTATATATATATATATATATATATATATATATATATATATATATATATATATATATGCAAAGATATACATAAGAGCGACACAATGCTTGAACAATAGAATTTCACTTCATAAAAGCAATATAAAATTATTATGCAACAGGAAATTATATGTCTCCCAACATCTGCATGAATGTAGTGATGGCAAATTTAGTGTCACACCACTATATCAAAACACAGATTATGAAATATTAATAATGCAAGAAAAAAGATTCATAAAAAAATAAAAATCTTCGCTCAACAAAACAACATGAAAAACACACACACACACACACCTTAAAATATACAGAAACACTCATACATACACACACACATACACAACCCACATACATATGCACACACACCAAACTCAAAAGATAACACCAAACAATAACAGAGGACCAGACGACCCATAAAAACAAATCCAAAACATACAGACGAAATAAATAAACGCTCACACACAGAGACACACACAGACACACACACACGCCAAATTCAAAGCACCGTCAAAGCAATGAAGAACAACCAAATGACCGATGATAAGATAAGCTAAGGCGACTAAAGGATAATTTTTACACACTAAAAAGGTCACCCCACACCAAAACCACTTCAAATTAGGATAAACACTTGATACTTTCATCTGTTTATTTATTTATCTGTTTATCTATTTAGACACATGCTGATGTGGAAAAAAACCGACCATTCAACGTGCCAGCATTTGATTTATTTTATTTTGATTTATTTTATTTTCCTATTTTTTCTACTTACTTATTTATAAAACAACAAGCTCGCGACCAGAAATAAAACGAACTCAAACGAAAAAACACAAATTTATTCGCCTGAAGAGAGTCAATTTTAGACTCGAAACACATGTAGCGTCACAAATACCATTATGGACACTTAATGTATGATAACATGTATAATTACAAAAACAATAAATATACACTTTAAAGAAAACGTTCACAGCTTCTCACACTTTTTATACGATACCAATTTCTCTCGTTGGAACAACCCTATTTCTTTATCCTATCTATCTATCTATCTATCTATCTATCTATCTATCTATCTATCTATCTATCTAATTTTCTATTTTCAACCTCGTATATATATATATATATATATATATATATATATATATATATAATTTTTACAACCTCGTAAGTGATTATTACTCTTATACTCTTACAGCAACAACTGAATTAGAAACTGTGGAACAAACAAATTACAAGTAAATAATAAAACAACAGAATATAAATAAAAAGCAAATTAGTTGTTGCCGTATTTGAGTAGTAATCGCTTAATAATAACAATATTGTAACTTTACAGAATAATTGTTAAAATGAAATAAAAACAGACAAATTAAAACAATATAGATTAAAATTTATAAAAAAATTGTTTTTAAATTTGAAACAAAATTACGAATGAATTTATTTACATTGTTCGGACTGCAGTCTTCATAACTCAGATAGCTAAGTTAAAGGGAGATAACTACATGGCTACCGGAAGTGATACCGCTATGATATACCTCAGTGATTGAAATGAAGGGTTCGGTTCGAAATTCCTAGCACCTGAAGAAGGCCGGAGCGTACAACGACCGAAAATTCAACCTAAACAACGGAACTTACAAACCATACAGAAAAACAACAACCTAATATCAGTCAGTTAAGTGCCATACGTGATACACGCTTGGGAGATCATGTCTCGAAAGAGACATGACTGACTGGGCAGAAAATTATTCCGCAGTAGGTTGCCATTGCTTTCTGCGGTAGACTGGTTGCCGACCAAGTCTATAGAACCTAATCTGTCCTGTTATTTAACACATAACTGGAGGGAAGAGACGGATTAATACCTTTCCCAATGGTATTTGCGCGTAAATGAAAGCAATGAATTTAGCTGGAATTCGAACTCGGTTACTCGATTTCTCGTTCCGAGTCGATATCCACTGCGCCACAACGCACATCCCAACCTAATATACATTAACGAAAATTCCTCCATCCAACATATTTAGGCAAATACACAAAGCTATAAATAAAGAAAATATCAACATATTCTAGTAGCCTAAAAATATTCAATGAAAACAAAAATAAATAAAAAACATGAATCAGTCCTAAGAGCGGACAATTAAAATAGAACACAAAAACGAAAACAATAAAAAAAAAAAAAACAGTAGAAAATAAAACATAATGTTTTACTCATCTCCCACAACAAGAAAATAAAAGCAAAACTAGGGAATATATTCTTCACAATAATTGACAAATTATCAAAAATTATCAATAAAGATACAATCAAAATCAGTTACAGCTGGCTGGATAACATGGAAATCATAATAACTAAGCAGAAGAAAAAATATTCAACAAACCAATCCCAATTACAATAACAATAATACCCAGCAAAATAACACCATTAAATGTAACTACCGAAACAAAGTTATAGTAAACTAATGATATTAAGACAGACGAAACAAAAATTAATAAGCAACACAGAAAATAAAAACTAAGATTTCAGGCCCAGTGCACCATTATCTTGGTGTTGTTAGTCAGCATCTTGTTGTCCCAGACCCTCTTTGTCAGGCGAGCCATGTCTGTTGCTGCCTTGTCGATACGCTTGTAGAGTTCGGCGTTCAGGGGATAGGTTGCTGGAGATGGTGGAACCGAGGCATGTGAAGTTCTCGACGACCTTCGAGGGTGCAGTCGCTAATGGTGAAGTTTGGAGTACTGCTTACATCTTGGTCCAGGATGTTTGTGATTTTAGGCTGATGGTCACGCCAAATTCGCAACATGCTGGCTCGAAGCAGCTGATGAGTAGCTTCAATGCTCCTTCAGAGTGTGCCGTCATCAACGAAGAACATTTCGTGTATGAGTACCTTCCGCACTTTGGACTTAGATCGGAGGCGTGCAAGGTTGAAGAGTTTGCCGTTACTTCTGGTGTGGAGATATACTCCATCCTCAGACTGGCTGAAGGCGTAGCATAACATTAGGGAGAAGATGCCGAATACGCACCTATGTTTCACCCCACTTTTGATTAAGAAAGGGTTCGAGAAAGAGCAGTCATATTGTACGGTGCCTTGCATTTCTTCATGAAAAGACGTGATCATCCTCAGGATCTTAGGGGAATATCCAATTTTCTACCACAAAGGGAAATGTCATTTCCTGCTGACAAGGTCAAAGGCCTTGGTCAAGTCGATGAATGCAATGTACAGCAGTAGTCTCTGTTCATGGCATTTCACCTGGAGCTGTCATCGGAAGAAGATCATGTCGATACTAAATCTTCCAAGCTCTAAACCTACACTGTGCCTCAGAGTATACGCGCTCTGCAAAGCAACTGCAGCCTGTTAAGGACTGCACGGGCGAAGGCCTTTCCAACAACACCGAGGAGAGATATTCCACATTAGTTGTTGCAGTTGCTGCGGTTACCCTTGCTCTCGTATGATGATGTTTGCGTCGTGCATCTCTTGGGGCACTGTTCCTTCTTCCCAGCACTGCTGCAGCAGCTGGTGCAGGTGTTAAAGAATAGCAGTCTTCTTTCCCACCTTGATGCTTTCAAGTGGGATGCCATTTTTTCTGAAGCTTTGCGACAGGCTACGGAGTCGATGGGCTTGTTCAGTTCCGGTAAGGTGGTTGGGTTGTCTAGCTCCTCCTTAACACACCGGCTGATGGTGCTCTCGGCGGCTGTATCTATGACAACGTTTTCTCTTGAGTAGAGCTCCTAGTAGTGTTCAGCCCACCTTTCCATCTGCTTTCTGCGGTCTGATATGATGTCGCCGGCAGTTGATTTCAGGTGCACGATCTTGTTTACGCTTGAGCCGAAGGTCTTCTTCATGCCGTCGTACATGCCACGAATGTTGCCGCAGTCAGCAGAGAGCTGGAAACCTTTCACAGAAATTGAACCAGTAGTCATTGATTGGCACAGCGCCGAACGATCCGTTGAGCGTCGTTCTTGGCCTTCCTGAGTGTCTTCTCAGAAGCCTTCTTCTTGTAGTTGATAAGGGCAGCTCTTTTGGCCTTGGTTGCTGGCTCTAATTCAGCAATACTGGCTTCGAACCAGTCCGGTTTTTGCCCCTCTCTCTCCCTCTCCCCGCAACGTCTTCACTGCAGTATTGTAGATGGAATCACGGATGTGAGTCCACCTCTCTTCAGCGTTACTAGCAGGACAGTCTTGAAGACATCCTTGATGGAGTTGGCGAAGCGCTCGTACAGATTTAGTATTGCCGTCCTGCTAGTGTTAATGCGAGAATGACCATTCTGTTTGGATCGGTGTATGAACTTGGGCTGGAGACAGACTTTACTGCCAACCATGGAGTGGTTAGTGTCACAGTCAGAACTGTGGTAACTACGTGTGATGAGAACGCAGTTCAGTTAGGGTCTCCGTGTGATAACGAGGTCGAGCTGGTGCCAGTGGCTGGATCTTGGGCGTCGCCAAGACACTCGACGACGCAGCTTGGTGGCGAAGAACGTGCTGGTTATACAGAGGTCAGTATACCTCGAGGAGATTTTGTCTTTTTTCCTTTTGCTTGCCGACGCCAAAGCTGTTTTTCTGGAGTCATTGACCTGTTGTAGATAATCAGAGAGGCCAGGACACCTTATCCTGACTTTCAAGCTTGCTAGTCGCAAGATTTGTGATCTTCTTTTTCTTTTTCCTGGTGCAGGGTTCGCAGTCTGTTTATCGGTCTTCTCACTATCTCAGATCACCCGCTGAAGCAAGCAGACTGTGGCTGGGAGCTGCCCAGCTTGAGGCGAGCGGTAGCTGGCCAGTGGGACTACAATGGTCTATCCCACTGTCGGAGTCAACCCGTTAATTCGTAATAGCTATCTCCTGAATAGTGACATTGGAGTGACCTCTACAAGACGAAAGCCTGAGCAACGTATATAAAGATCCTGGACTGCCAAGACGTCAGGATCCCCCTCTAGGTCTCAATGATGTGATCCAAAGGAGATCAGAGCGATACATTTGGCACCAGCTTGGATGCAGAAGCTACCGCAAAGAAGTCGTTGTGACATCCAACCGCCTTATGGGCTCCACTTCGGATTTAGTTTTTGGGTTTACTCCCATAGCCTTTTCTCCTCCCATAAAGCAGTGGGGCCATAATCCTTTGGCTGGGTTTCACGTTGCCGTTGAAATTCTTCTTGGAACTCTTCCGCCATGGCTGGTGACCTGCGGCGAGGAAGTTCATACGCCCAGTGGTGCAGTGCGAACAAACCATCCCCTCACATGGTTTAGCCCGCCAGTTGAAGCGGTTTCCCGGGACATGGTGCATAGAGCCAACATGTGAGAGATTTAGAAGATGGGTGAGGACCAGTGATGCCGTCCACTCTACCAGGTAGGATGCAGCTTGCCGAATATAAAAGGTACTGCCTCTACTCAGAGCCCCACCTCCTACACTAAGAATAATAAGAGACGCGATTGGAATTCAAAGAGAAAGACGCTGATAAAAAGAAAGAAAGAAAAAAAGTGTTGTTGCTACCGTCACTAGTCCTTGGAACGAAAGTAATTGTCAAAAAAAATTAATGGAAAAAAAAATGTTAACATTCGTTTAGTAAAGTTTATCACTGCTGTGAAATTTTAAAAAAAATGATAATAATGTTTTTACTATTTTATAGCATATTAAGATTAAGTGAAACAATTATGAAATATAAAACATTTTATTTATTGATTAATTTAAGAAAAGCAGTGATATTGTTTATTGGAGTATATTAATAAAATACAGAATTATTGATAACTTATTTGTTTCATAAAATTGCACACACACACATACGCACGCTCACACACACATACACACACACACATATATATATAAGGTTGAAGAACTAAAGAAAAAATGACTTACTACAGACACAAAGACTTTGCATATGCATAGAATATATACATATATATATATATATATATATATATATATATATATATATATACGTTATCTCTTATCATCAACCTTACATTATTTAACAGTGAGAATGTAGTTTTGAAAGTTTTTTTAAAATTAGACAGACGCGTATCACGTGACAGATTTCTCCTAAAAAAAACCCTAAAAACAGAAAAAATGTTACATTACAGTCAAACATGGGGACATAACGAAACTTTGAAACCGGAAAAATAATATCCTTTAAAATGGCCTCTGAAGAGGCTGAAAACGCTTGGAAAGTCAAAAATTATGGAACATTTTTACATTCCTTATCTCCAGCAAAAAGGAAACATGTAAGAATCTTCCTTATCGCAACACACACACACACACACACACACACATATATATATATATATATATGTAATGAATTATTTTTGAACATTATTTTTACCGATACTCGTATTTAAGTAGATATTCTGTTTTTTAATTAAACAGTATTTTTATATTTATATAGATATAAATATAAAAATACTGTTTAATTACAAAACAGAATATCTACTTAAATACGAGTATCGGTAAAAAATAATGTTTATTACAAATTGTCGGTTGCTTATAACCAAGTTTCGTTAAAATTCGTTAATTTCCGTATGTATCTGTCATCGCACCTGCTTTCTCAGCTTTCTATTGTTCCTTTCTAACTAGTTTGTAGTCCTCACTCTTTTCTAATTAATCTTTTTACATTTATGTAACCCCCTGCACATCAGTGGCGTTTCCTCCTTGCTCGGGGTGAAATGATTATATATATATATATATATATATATATATATATATATATTATATAAAAATTATATTCAGTCGTTCAATCATTTGTTCACCAGTCTGCATATTCAGTTTTATTGATTCAGCGTAATCGACTACTAAAAAAAGTAGTCTTTCTAAGAAAAAATATCGTCGAAATTGTATTGTATTGTTTTTTGTTTTTTTTTTTGTTTTTTTTTTTCATGACGTATTTTTTTTTCTAAGAAAAAATATTGTAGTTAAAAAAAGATTCTTTCAAAATATTGACAACTAAGGGATATATGAATAATAAGAAAACTAGTTCATTAATCAATTAGGACCATTAAAGAAGAAAGAGATAAATTAAATAATAGTAACACAAAAAAAAAATTCATGCTTACGTAAAAATAGTAGTAAAAATAACAAAATAGTTGAAACAAAATCGTTACATTTTCCATTTTCAAGAACTTTTAAAAATCAGGTCATTCTCATTGTAATTCTAACCACATTCAAATTCCGAGTTAATGATGTTGTTTTGTACGTTATTATTTAGGTTTCTAATGTTTTGGTTTTATATGTAATTTTCTAAATTAGTTACGAGTACAGCTATAACTTCATAGAAACCTCAACCAAACAAACAAACAAAAACCAATAATAGAAATCGAAACATTATTTGGTTCAACCCACTGTTTAACTTAGAAGTAAAAACCACGATAGGGTAACTATTTTTTAATTTAATGAATACACAATCTCTAAAAAAAAAACAACTTAGAATTAAACAAAATTCTCTATTGGAATTCAATCAAATTAAGGTATAGCTGTGTTAGTAATTTAGAAAAATACATAAAAAATACAAAACGCCAGAAACCTAAATAACAACATAAAAATAACATCATTAACAAGGAATTTAATTGTAAAGACACAAACAAATGCCCACTTAACGAACTTTGTAATACAGAAAGGGGTTATTTACAAAGCAGAGGTACATGGCATAAATGGTCAAAGTAAAACAGATCTACTAAAGACAGTCTTAAAATCAGATGGAATATTCATGAATGTACATTTAAAGTGGAAAACTTCAAATATTGTATCAAACTGGCTAGCCTCGTGTGGAAATTAAATCTGAAATATAGAAGAGATCCTGATATAACTTGGAACATAGTGAAAATAGCCAAACCATACAACGGTGGTAACGTATGAAGATTGTTCCATGAGGAAAAATTAGCTATTATGTTATTCCCAGAAATAAAAAATTACTAACTGAAAGATCAGAAATTATGTCCAAATGAAATCATGCCCATAAATACTTACTAGGATCATACAAACATGGATGAAAGTGTTCTAAGATCCTTAAATAACTCTTCCCTAATTTTGAAAATTGTTCGTTTGTTTGAAAATTCCAATCGCGCGTTCATAAAAGCTCTTTGTTCTAGCGTTTGAAAAACGGTAAAATCATTTATTGTAAATCGCCTGAAGATACCGAAAGTTTGGAACCTATGTCGCAGAAATAATTCATTTCCAAATGAAAAATATTCAAAAGTTCTACAATATAATTGTACTAAACACTTTTTAATACAGCCGTGTACTGGTCTAATTTAATTATGACCAAAAACTAATTTAAAATATGTTTGAAACCGAAAGGCTGCGCGGAGCCTCTGCGGAGTGTGTTTATTTTTATCATTTGAGCTTTTAGTTTGAAATAGTTTGAAGCTTACTCTACACTCATTTTATTCACATTTTGATTTATCTATACATATAAAAATAGATATGTCTGGCTAGTTGTCTGTGTTGTGTTTGTATGTTTCCATTCTAACGAAGCTTACTCCTTTGAATTCCTTTTAAATCAAAACTGAGTCCCTTGTCAATAATGACATGAACCTTTGATGAACGCAAAATTTTTTCGAATCGATTTATAAGGTACGGCAAAAATCACCGACACGCTTAGAATTTACGATCTCATCTCTTCAAGACCTCTTATACAAATTCAACCAAAATCGGTTACCTTGTGAATCAAAGTCCGAACCTTTGCTGTATACAAAAATTTTCGAATCAATATACAGAGTTCGCCAAAAATCAACGACAAACATAATTTCGGGTGTTCTTTTGCGAACTTTTATGAATTTCTCCAAGACGCTTCACTCAAACTCAACCAAAATCGAGCTACTGGTAGATCAAAGCCTGATGCCTTGATACGCGAACAGAAATTTCAATTGATACATAGAGTGCGGCAAAAATTAATAGAAAATATTGCTTTTTGCGATCGTTTATTTATCCGAAACTTTTAGTTGTATTCCAACAAAAATCGGGTCTTTTTTTTTGTAACTTCTACCTTATCATATGCCATAACAATTTCATGTTTTCTACAAGGTGCCAACCATTCTGACGTTGCAGGGACATTGCATCCACTTCTTCTGTGTTACAACGTCATCGCACCACATTAAACGCTCGCCCCCGTTCTCCCAATTGTACACACATAATTCCCGCTTATTAGAAAAAATTAACCAAGCCTGAATCCCGTTTGACAAATACAACAAAAAATTAATACTTACTTCGCATTTTTTTAACTTACGTGTCACGGCAATCTCAGAGTGGAACTTTTTGAATAAGCACTTGACCTTGCCAATTCAACATAGCCACTTAAAACTGCGAGCAACGCCGAGCTATAAAACTAGTTTTTGTATATATAAATATAATGATACACACATAGATATGTGTGTAAACTTATACATACACATATACATATTCCTTATATATTTTTTTCTTTTTTGGTGTTTCTGTTTTTCTTCGTTCTTCTTCTTCTTTTTAATTTTTTCAATTAATTATTATTATTATTATTATTATTATTATTATTATTGATTATTTATATATAAATATATACGTGTGTGTAATTATAAATAATTTATTTAACTGATTATTTTTCTCATGACTTTTTAATTATTGATGACTTTTAGCAGAAGCAAAAACGAAAAAGGACAGCACATTCAAAAAGAAGGAAACTCTGTCAATACTAGAAAAATCGATAAAAGTGAATTCTAGAAAAGCGATCTTCCTGAAAAATTGGTTTAAGAGAAAGTAACCTTAGTTATAAACAGTAAGACTAACTGTTTAGCCAATGAATACCGAATGTTTTCTTATAAGGAAACGGTTTATCTCAGTACTAACCTTATCATTATCATATTTGCAAACTCAGTATTTCACATATTAGATGTTCATCTAGCATGTACTCTGAATTGTTTACAGTTATGCCAATAATCAGCGAAAACATAAAAATATTATTTTTACTACTTTAAAATATTACGCTTGAATAAATGCTTAATCCTCTAGGTTTTATTTATTTATTTATTTTTGTTATTTGAGAGAAATGTATTTTTATGGAAGGCCAGACTGTTTTTATGATGCTTTCAGCTCATTTCAAATTATTGGACAGTTATTTTTTCGTATATACTGAACAATGAGAGACGTGGTTTCAAGCTCTTGTAAGAAGCCGAATGCCAGCTTTGTGAACCTATTTTACTGAATAAATAGAACTTTTATTACATTACGGGGACAAGGCAAATGGCCTCAAGGAGCAGAAGGCAACTGACATCCAGGAGAGAGCCGCAAGAAAGAATAAAGTTACAAGAGAGACTAAAGGATTTTGAAGTTCAAGCGAAAATTCTGCTATGGTTAGACAGCAAAAAACGAATTGAATTTTAAGAAATTTTGCCAAGCACGAACTGTAAATTTAGAAGGGATTTTTATAAAATTACTATATGTCCTAGAGACACATATGGAGCAAGTAAAACTAAGTGTTTTCGTTTTTTCTGAAAGGTGGTTACAATTTTGTTTTTTCTGCCTTCTTGAATTGTTTTTTTTTTTTGTCATTGAATACCTGTCTTTCCACAAACCATTAATTTTTTTTATTTTTTCATGGTAATGCTTTAAAGTGCGACACGGAGATCCGAAGGCGAATTGGCATGGCAAAGGACACGTTCCAGAAGAAAATGAGCAAAATACTAACACACAGGAAGATCTCAATAGAAACGAAGAAAAGAGTGCTAGACTGCTACGTGATGTCAGTTCTTCAGTACGGCTGTGAATGCTGGACAATATCATCGAAAATGAGGACAAAACTGGAAGCGGCCGAAATGTGGTTCTACAGAAGGATGCTACGGATATCGTGGACTGAGCATACAAGCAACAACGAAGTGTTAGAAAGAATGGCAACAAAAAGGAAATTGATGTTGAGCATCAGGAAGAGACAACTGAAGTTCCTGGGACATGCAATGAGGAAGGAGAGCCTGGAGAACCTGATACTGACTGGACAGATAGAAGGAAAGAGAGACAGAGGAAGGCAGCGGATAACATATCTGCAGAGTCTGATCAGGTGGATGACAGAACGGGGGTTGCCAGGAGCAACAGGAGCAAACATACTAAGAGCCACAAGGGATAGGGAGACGTGGAGAGCCATGATCGCCTACGTCCTGAAGGGACAGGGCACATAGAAGAAGAAGAATGCTTTTCATCAGAAAATGTTATCTTGCCCTAATTGGTGCACAAAAAGAACTTTTTGTGCAAACTTTGTTAGTAACTTGTAATAAATAATTTTCCTTTAAAATTTTCCGCAGTGCTTGAGTCTTATTTTGCTCCTATTACGATTTGCTATTCTTACTAACTAGGTTTTTGTGTGTAGGATAAAAGTTCGATTTAGTAGGGAATAAAGTTTTTATAAAGTGTCTGTTACGAGAACCCTATGTTAAAGTTTATAAGTTAGACACAATAACAGATTAAAAGCGAGGACAAGAATAGGATGACTAACAATATGCTGGAATAAATGTTATATGTGTGTGTGACTTATTGAAAAGGGATGATCTGTTTTTTTTTACACGAACAAGCTGTATACAATACTCTTCGAAGTATCCTCGCTGTTTTGATCAAGCTTTTTGTAATGGCTTTATTTCCAAATCACAATCCAGTGTCAGCAGGATTTTTTCATATTTTTGTAAAACATTCCTGTTTCCATTGTACTACATTTACTTTCTATAGTAGTTCTTTGCAACCATTAAAAATTTCATACCTTAAACCTTTATACGTGTCGGTTTTCTTTTTTACCTTGATTTCAATTCTTGTGCAATATGGACATTTTAACAAATAAAAAATTATTTTCTGATTTTCCAGTAGCACTATATGTGGCTTATTGATTGTTACAGTCTACCTTGTAGTTAAGATGGTAGCATGTTCTTTGCTGGCATCAGAGACCAGAGTTCGGGACAAAAAAGCCATAACTTCAAATGATGATTTTCAAAACAAATACACTCCCATCATTTTGTTAAGAAGACTATCATACAACAAATAGTTTCGTCTATTTGTGACAGTGGAATCTCAACTAAATATTTAAAAAGGATAAATTCAGCTTGTATAGTGGTTTGATTAATGATACTAGATGTGACAGAGAAGATATTTTATGTGACGTGTCCCCACAGAACGTGTGCAATCATAGCTCTCCACTTCGTTCTGGGATAGCTAATTAATATTGAAAGAACATGTCATATTAAGAAATAGGATGACAAAACGGGGTAGTTCTACGAGTATATATATATATATATATATATATAATTGAATCAAGTAAAAGAACAAAGTAGGAAATGTATCTCAATCTAACATGTTTCAGTTTTATTAAGGCTTCTTCAGAGGTAAAGAGAAAAATGAAAAATTACAAAAAGCCAGTATACTGGCAAGTTACTCTTTTGGCTTAGTTCTTATTGATCATATATTAAAGCAATATATATTATTTTTTAAATGTATGCGCGTGGAATATTCTGTATGTGTATGTATGTATAAAAATGCTTGTCTGTTTACATATATGTAAAGTGTATTAAAAGAATGGACATCTAAACTTATTTAGAAATGGAACTTTGTCTGTCTGTGTGTGTGTGTCCCCGTTACATATAGACTCCCAAAAGGCTGAACCGATTTTCTTGAAAATTTACACAGTTGTACTATAAGCGTCTGCGAGTGTTCTTAGCTAGGTTTTGTTTCGATGTACACCAGATAAATATCGAAAATCGATAATCGAAAAAATCGGGTTATAGAAGGAGTGGTCCGATTTTAATCAAATTTGAAAGTTCAGCCATAGACAAAGACATAAGAAACGATATTCAGAAGTTTCAAGATTAAAGTTCTTACAGTAGTGCAGAAAATCGATAATATATATATATATATATATATATATATAAGGCAAGATGTTTGTGCGTGTGTCTGTTTATCTGCCTGTATGTCTGTAATTTTTTCAGCCCTTTTATTTTAGTTTTTGCTTCGGGTTTGGCTCTAAGTAGGTATAATTGTAGTTCTTAGTCTCAGCCATGATACCATTTACTCAGAGGACTTATTTAGCCTTCAAAATTCAGTTTACGACTAAAAAAACTTATTTGATATCGATACCAGGAAATCAAACATTGACTTACATCCATTCATTTTTCTTTCAGTCTACGGTTTGGCTTTAACTGGAAACAACTATTGCTTTTTAGTCTTTCGTGCCAACGTCCAAAGAGTCTGAGCTCCAAGACCATGGACTAGTTTTAAAGCTTTCATTACACCCGAGCAACGCCGGGCTATACTGCTAGTTTTTAAATATATGTGTGAGGAATCTTTTGGACGGTAAAGTATATGATGGTGCATGTATGTGCTTGTTTAATGGTAACGTTAGTTAATATAAGTGTATATGTGTATGTGTGTGAAGGAAAGGTCTGTGGACGTTTCCGATTCAATCGTTTAGAATGTAGCGAAATGTTCCGATTTCAGTAATTTAAGTGGATTTGCTTCTCGCCGGATGTGCGTTGTGGTGCAGTGGATATCGGCTCGGAACAAGAACTCGGGTTAAAATTCCAGTTGAAGTCCTTGCGTGCACTTACGCGCAAATACCCTTGGGAAAGGTATTAATTCGTCTCTTCCCTTCAGTTATGGGTTAAATAATAGGACAGACTGGGTTCTATAGCCTTGACTGGAACCAGAGAAAGTAATAGCAAACTACTGCCGGATAATCATCTGCCCAGTCAATCATGTCTCTCCCGAGACATGATCGCCTAAGCGTGTATCACGTATGACACTTAGCTAGCTGAGTTACGCGCAACGAAAACTGTTATCTTCTCTAATCTATGAGAGCAAGATACATAAAATAAAAACAATATTCTTCTCAGTTCAGTAGAGACTTGACTATAAACATAAACATTAACCAGAAAATTGAAAAGTTCCCTAAAAGTGAATAAAAATCCTTTTACTATTTTTTACCCGGAAGATATTTTGAGTGACTTATTTATCCAGTCTTTAACCGGCTTAACTCGTGTGAAACCAGGAAGCAAAACAGGTACTTGATAGCTTTTTTATAAACATGTGGTTTTCCAGTTGTCATGATAAAAGCACCTACTTGTTTGCCTTTGACTGCTACGCTTGACAAGACTGGAACGTGTCCGCAAAAAAAAGAAAAGAAAAAATATACGAAATTGAAATAAAAAACCGTGTTAGTAAAGAATGAACCAAAAAGTGAATTTCTTAAAAATTCTGGAAAAAACATTTTATATTTAAATAAGGAAATCTGTCATCAGTGTTCTCGTACGAAGGCTGTATTTCACATTAATGAAGAACTGGCTTTTTGGGCAGTCATGTCTCAAAAGCGACGTGACTGACTGGGCAGATTATCCCGCAGTAGGCTGCCATTGCTTTCTGCATTAGACTGGTTGCCAGCCAAGACTATAGAACTTAATCTGTCCTATTATTTAACCCATAATTGGAGGGAAGAGACGGATTAATACCTTTCCCAAGGGTATTTGTGCGTAAGTGAATACAAGAATTTGAACTGGAATTCGAACACGGCTCTCCGATTTGTCGTTCCAAGTCGATATCCACTACGCCCCAATGAACATCCCCATGTCGTAGTAGACGACTAAAAATGTGTCAGAATCCTAATGTGCTTCGGCTTGCAAAAGCTGTATTTCAGAAACAAAGTTAAGTATTAATTTTTTTTTTAATCATATCACCCCGAGCAAGGCGGTAACGCTACTGATGTGCAGGGGGCTACATAGGAGTGAGAAGATTGGAAAAGAGAAAACCGGAAACCGCATCCTAAACAGGAAACAAGGGATGAGCCTCTTCACCTGTTCAATAGACGTGGGTGGAGTGTGAACCGGGCGATAGTTTAGTCTATCTGCTCCAATTAAAAAAAAAACAAAAAGAAAGTGAGAAGATTGGAAAAGAGAAAACCGGAAACCGCATCCTAAACAGGAAACAAGGGATGAACCTCTTCACCTGTCCAATAGACGTGGGTGTAGTGTGAACCGGGCGATAGTTTAGTCTATCTTCTCCAATATGAGAGGAAACTTTCCCTACAAAGAATGTTGAACTGCTATGTATTATCTACTATCATAAATATAAAGTGAATGTTGAGCAAATCTGTTCGCCGGTGAAGAAGGGACTTGATATTTTCAAAAAAATGTTGATTTTTTATTAATTTTACATCCGAGTCAACACAGCGTCAGTAACATAACTTATGTTATTACGATTGTCCCTACCAATAATAAATTTTGGTAGCTCTTCACTGCATTGGCTAAATACATCTGGTAAGAAAAAACAACCAGTTCTTCATGAACTTAAAATATGACACTTCCTCGGGTCGGTCGCTGTTGGACTCGATCCAGATAGCTGGTGGTAGGTTGACTCTATTCACGATGATCTCCCTTGTCCCACGTTGTATTGACTGATCACAAGGCAGTCACGTGAGTTTTCCCCTAGCTGGCTCTCTGCCGAACTAACTCAAACCGGGAAGCGTGCACACAATTGAATAATAAAAGAAAAAAATATGGCACCAAAAATAAATGAACCGACGTCAGGAGTGTTATAAAAGAAAGTCTCTATATACAGAAAATAATTCACATTAATATAATAGTCATTCGGATATTTCCCAGTCTCTGCTCTTATCAAGCTGGTAGCGGAACAGAAGTCTCTTAAGTAAATCGAAGTATCCTCCTAAGTAATAATCGAGAAATTTGGCTAGCCACAGCGCTTTGCTCCGAACGGAGTTCTAAGGTTGCAGCAAGTCTAGTCGACTTTGGTTCTTTCTCTCTGGAATGTTGCGAAAATTGCCAAAGTGCTGGGTTATGGGTAGGTTGGCGCGGTTCGTCTTCGGAATCGGAATCGAGGTGGATTTTTTGTTCTGGGCTGGATAACTCTCTGTCTTTAATTCTGTTCAGCTAGCAATTTCTAAAACCTTGTCTGCAAAATCACTTCTTGTTTGTCTTTAACTCTGTTTGGTCGATTGGCGACAGGCTTCTCTACGGATGGCACCCAACGACATGGCGTTTATCTGTCTTTTTCATTATGCCTTTTTCATTATGTCCCTGGGCCGGGATCTTGAACTGACTTTGGTCCCTCGGGAGTCTGTATTTATGCCTATGCCATAGTGTGGGTCTGACGGATGCTGGGTGTCTAACCCCTCATCTCGGCAACCAATAGAATGCTGAGGTTAGCTACTACTCGTTGTTGCCTTTGGTTTACCCAATGGCATTAGTCTTATTTTCATGATGTCAATTGCTGGTCGTCTCCCACTTTCGGGGCGCTGGTTCACGGAACCATTGAGATACCTCTCTGTCTTATGACGTCATCTTCCTATACCCCTTTTCTGGGCTGCACTTAACCGGCGAATTTTCTTTCTCACGAAATATTTTTTTTAATCAATCACTATTAACCTTTTGAACTTGTCATAAAAGCCTGTATGACTAAACTTTTCCCTTTTCGCCTGAAACAAACAGACAGTTTGTTTACATTGTCACCGAGATAAGAATTCCCGCATCTGCGTTTCCAATGTCTGTATTTTCGGTCACAGACATTTTTGAGCTTCGCTTGATGACAAAAAGATATTTTTGTTATCAATTTCTTTTCTTAATTCATGCTAACCAGACAATTCCTTCATTTCACTTGTCACCTTGGTGGGTGGGCTTGATTCTCTTAATTTTCCGGTCTCAACCTTCGTCTAGGGCATTTGGACTGTTTTTACGTTTTTAATCAAATTATCAGTGTCTATTGTTCTGTGTTTTATCTAACAGCGAAAATAAAAAACGAAATTATTTCTCTTTTCTTTCTTTCTCTTCTTCCCTTCTCAGGTTTAGAATAACAACAAAGAAAATGAAACTTGTTGCCTTTCGTTTCTTTTATCTTCTCTCATATTCGGAGGATTAAAAAAAATTATTCTCAGTACGTTTCCTTCTGATCTATAATAGTAATTTCTTCTGTTTAAAATAATTTTCCAAATTATAATTAATAAATACTTAATAAAATTAATTACCTCCGTTCTGCTAAATATAGTTACAAAAATACCGCTTTCGTCCGAGAGCACTGACACATTTCCTCATTTAAATATAACAGTAACAGTGAATGTTCAAAACATTACGTACGATTAACAATTTTTTATTGCTTGAGCAAACTAAATAGAATGTTTACAAAAGTGTGAATGAAAGAATTATATATAGTGAATTCTTTATCGTACATAATTTCCTATGAAAGATTGTGGGACAGATTTTAAGAGTTCTCCACCTGTTGGTTTGATAGAATTAGCAGCTATTCCAGTGTGTAGTCAGGTAAGCTTAGAACATTTTATATTGTGAACTATCCTCTATGGTCATCAATGTAGTATGTGGGGGAAGAACACGCATTTTTTTCAAGTTATCCTGTCGTTATAAAATAGGATATTATAATTTTGCACTCTTTACTTATCTGTTGCTTTAGCAACGGCATCTAGTGGTCATTAGCAGAAGTTCAGAAGTACTTTAGCAGACAAGCGGGAGTAATCACACATAATGAACAGCATATGTGAACAACCCAAGAATTATAATGAAAATCATTTACTTTTTTAATTATATCTAAATCATTTATAAGAAAGAGAGATTTGGAATTTATGAAACTCGTAATGAAGAAAGAAGATACAAAGAATCTTAACCCTCTAGGGCTATTCGTATCATATTTGATACAGTATTTCCCTATAAGGAAACATTTGGTATTTCCCTATAAAGAAACATTTGGTATTCATTGACTGAGCAGTCAGTACTGCTTTCATTTGAAATTTATAAAATATTTCTCTTAAAAAAAATTTCAGGAAAATATTTCTTTCAAGGCTTGTTTTCATACTGTTTCAAATATGATACGAATGGCCCTAGAGGGTTAAGGCTTCTACTGGGCATAAAGGGGGGATCAGTTCTATATTGTTATGAAGTAATAAACAGATCCCCCACTAATTACTACTTAACCCTCTAGGGCCATTCGTATCATATTTGATACAGTATTTCCCTATAAGGAAACATTTGGTATTCATTGACTCAGCAGTCAGTACTGCTTTCATTTGAAATTTATAAAATATTTCTCTTAAAAAAATTTTCAGGAAAATATTTCTTTCAAGACTTGTTTTCATACTGTTTCAAATATGATACGAATGGCCCTAGAGGGTTAAGGCTTCTACTGGGCATAAAGTGGGGGATCAGTTCTATATTGTTATGAAGTAATAAACAGATCCCCCACTAATTACTACTTAACCCTCTAGGGCCATTCGTATCATATTTGATACAGTATTTCCCTATAAGGAAACATTTGGTATTCATTGACTCAGCAGTCAGTACTGCTTTCATTTGAAATTTATAAAATATTTCTCTTAAAAAAATTTTCAGGAAAATATTTCTTTCAAGACTTGTTTTCATACTGTTTCAAATATGA